>CAIGQW010055679.1:6440676-6450676 GCA_903798125.1 Danio choprae | reverse complement strand
TTTTCCCTCTCTTTTTGTCGTCGTCGTGAACAATAAAGTGCCACATACTGTACATTCACACAGACAGGCTAGCGAAATGCCCATGGCCGTACACTCATCGATGGAGAAAAAAAGTCACCTAAAATCGTTTCTTTTGTTTGAAGTAAAACAGTCAGTACCACACTGTACATCAGTACCACGGTATCAGAAATTACAAAAGTTTTCACATTCACAATAAGTCCCAATGCATTGTATTGTGCAACCCAGGCTCATTGCAGATATGTAGCCAGATATACATTTCTGGGGACATTGAAATACGTAACCGGAGGTATATATCCGCTCGCAGTTTTCGCAAATCCACCAGAGGCCGCTGTGTATGCTTTATGATGATCTCAAATTTCTCTTGCGCGTCCTCTTCTCGTGTAAATCCACCAGAGGGCGCAATATACACTTCAGCTGACCAGGCCAGCTTGCTGTCGACTGACCCGCTCACCCCCTTTCCTAAACCCAACTGATAGTGTTTTCAAAAGCAGTCTAGAAAAAGAAAAGCCGCCGCGTGATTTCACCACGTTTTCAGCCTGTTGTTTATTTATTTGACAGCTAGCTCTCTGCAAGTCTCACATGCTCAAACACTGAAGCTAAGCAGGGCTGTGCCCGGTCAGTACCTGGATGGGAGACCACATGGGAAAGCTAGGTTGCTGCCGGAAGTAGTGAGACCAGCAGGGGGCGCTCAACCTGTGGTCTGTGTGAGTCCTAACGCCCCAGTATATTGATGGGGACTCTATACTGCTCAGTGAGCGCCGTCTTTTTAAATGAGATGTTAAACCGAGGTCCTGACTCTCTGTGGTCATTAGAAATCCCAGGATGTCCTTCGAAAAAGAGTAGGGGTGTAACCCCGGCATCCTGGCCAAAATTTGCCCACTGGCCTCTGTCCATCATGGCCTCCTAACCATCCCCATATCATAATTGGCTTCATCACTCTGTCTCCTCTCCACCTGCTGGTGTGCGGTCTGGCGCAATATGGCTGCCGTGGTGTCATCCAGGTGGACGCTGCACACTGTAAAGCGTTTTGAGTGTCTAGAAAAGCGCTATATAAATGTAAAGAATTATTATTATTTATTTTACCTTGAACCCTGTCATCGCAGTCAAGTCCATTCCGCGTCCCAAGTCCGCTGACATAGGTGGCGAGCCACTGGGCAAACTGGTAACACTGGAAAAACCGTCCGTAAGGAGATAAGTGGCCAGTGGTAGCGCGAAAAGGAACAGAAGCTGTTGGCGGCGTCATAGTGCCCACTTAGCATTCGATTTTACGACGAAATGCAGCCAGACGTACCTCTTAAATGCTTAAAAGTGACTTCGCGTCTTCAGTTTCACGCTCAGGCGCGCTTTACACTCACACTACAAGCGTACTGTGCCAAAGCCCAACTGAACTGCACTCTGGCACACCTCTTCCAACCGGGCCAGGGCTGGCAAACTGAACCATGCCTGAGCCCGATTTGGAGCACTTACACTTGTCAGACAAACCAGGAATGCACCCGGCACGATTCGGATAGCCTAGTGTGAGTGCACCCTAATTCACGCTCTCCAGAAATGTAGACAGGGGTACATATCCACAACGAGCCTGTGTTGGTATTGTGGGTCACATAGACAGTGTTACACAACCACGAAGTATCATCTGTATTCCTCCAATTAATTTTTCCCCACGAAGTCTAGTGATTAGCTTAAAAAAACATTAATAAAACATACCACACGCATACCATCTCGAGCAGTATTTGTGTAGCATTTCACAGAAATATCGATGTTCTCTGTTGTTTCTCTTTTTTTCATACATTATGAATATGTGTTTATTTGACACCTAATTTATAGCAGCATCAAGACACATCGGCAAACATTCCCAGAACAAAATGTACAGTTTATTTATTTATCTTTTTGAGAGATTCCCTTTGACGCTGGACTTCATTCATTTTTAGACTTAATCACAGGATTCAGGGATAATTAAAAATCACATTTGACCAATCTAGCTGTTAATTACTAATCAAACAAGCAGAACTGAGCAAGCTAATCACTAGATCACACAGACTTCCAGAGTAACTCAAGTGGGAAGTCGCCACCGTTGATGATTTTTTAGGATCTAGCAGTCCAAAAAAAAAAGCAGATACTGGCACCACAGTAAGTAAGAAGGCTATTTGAGTTCACAGATGCTCCTGTTTATGGTCATTCCCTTTCAGTCAAATCCTTTTATAGCTTTTCCTTGCTTTCGCCATATTGCATCATGGCTGAAGAAACGAAAAAATACCACTAATAATGACCCCCAATCCCCCCTTAATAGGTTAGCTCACACAGAAATGACCTTTATTATCATTAATTATGCACCCTCATGCATTTACGAATCCATTAAATCTTAGTTCATCTTTAGACACGCAAATTAAGATATTTTAGATGAAATCCTGGAGCTCTCCGACCCTCCATAGACAGCAAGTGTCCTGAATTATTCAAAGCCAGGAACATTATCAGAATAGTCCATGTGTCATCAGTGGTTCAATTACAATTTTATGAAGCTATGAAAATACTTTTGTGCGCAAAAATAAGCAGTTTATTCAACAATTTCCTCCATTTCAGGAAAGCACGACAGATGTACAGATGAAGTCAAAATTATTATTATTTTTTAAATATTTCTCAAACGATGTTGAGCAGATTCAGGAATTTCTCACAGTATTTCCTATAATATTTAATCTTCTGGAGAAAGTCTTATTTGTTTTATTTGGGCTAGAATAAAAGCAGTTATTAATATTTTTAAAACCATTTTTAATGATATTATTCGCCCCCTTCAGCAATATTAGTGTTGGATTGTCTCCAGAACAAACCACTGTTATACAATGACTTGCCTAATTACCCTAACTTTACCTACTTTACCTTTAATTACCCTAGTGAAGCCTTTAAATGTCACACACGTGGCATCTGTATATTGTGATTTGAATAATTAGGACTGGGCAAAAAAAAAGTAAATGCTTGTCACCGTTTTAGTCTTCGTCAACAAAATTTCATTTTCCTCTTCAAAACTAGACCAGGCCACCATAAAAACTAAATAATGACTTTATTCAACAACGTCAGGATGCACATTCATCAGAATATCCACAAACCTTCAATTAAAAAAAAGACTCGTGTTGCTTGTTCAAACTACTTTTGTCAAACAACACAATTCTTACGTTTTTTTTGGGACAACTTGATTATTTTATGTTCAATCTACTTCAATTTGTAAAAAAAAAACAACAACATTTCGTTAACTTAATCGATTTGTGTTGGACAACAAAGGATTTTTGCATTTTTCACAGTGTTGTTTACATGCAGAGGTCGATGCTATACAGAAAATGGCGTTCGTCAACATGTATGAAGATTTCGACAGAAGACGACTCGTGTCAGCAGCAATGCTAATTTCGGCAATGAAAATGACTTCTGTAAAAAATGCTGGGTTCCACACAATTCCTTTACGTTGTCTCAACACAAATGGATTACGTTAACTTAATTGTTTTTACAAATGTAAGTTGATTGAACACAAAACAATTAAGTTATCCAACAAAAACCCTCAAGAGTTGTGTGGATTCAGCTCATTATAAATAAGTAGTTTGAACAAACAGCTAAAATATTGTCTTGAGTGCAGGTCTGCTGCGCATCTGATGAATGAACAACACAATGCTGCAGATTATATCAAAAAGTAGTGTTGGTTCGTTTTTATAACTGTTGACTACATTTTAGTCTCTTTTGTCAACAATAATGCAGTGTTCATTGGTTAGATGAGTGGATCAGAGCATGCAAACCTCTCACACACAACGATTAAGCTAACTTAATCATGCTTTGACAAATTTAAGTGGATTGAACATAAAATAATTAAGTTCTCCCAAAAAAAACCTTAAGAATTGTGTTGTTTCAACTCGTTTTAAATAAGTAGTTTTAACAAGCAGCAAACATTATTAACATCATTGAGTGTAGCCAAACACAGTGTTTGTGTTAAGATATACACTCAATTAAAATGAGCTCAATCAACACAATTAGTTTTTTTAAGGTTTATTTTTGGCATTTTTGACAGGACAGTAAGTTGACAGGAAGTGAAGTGGAAGAGAGAGGGGGGTAGGATCGGGAAAGGATTCGAACTCGGGACGCTGCCGCACCATATGTCTGCACACTAACCACTGGGCTATTGCGCCGACGAATCAACACAATTCTTGAAGGTTTTTTTGGGGGACAAGTTATTTGTTTTATGTTCAATCCATTTAATTTAGCAAAACTTTTGTTGTTTTGTGTGGGGAAAACATGAAGGCATTGTGCGGAACCAGCATTTTGTTTACAGTGTAGGCAACGAACATATTTCACCCTTATTTTGATATTAACACTGGTCAGCAGAGAAACACACAGACGTCAAATAAAGTCATTATTTTTGTGCGTTGTTGCGCTCAAATGCATTCTTGTAGTTTCATCAAAATTACGATTCAATTGACACGTTTTGAGGACTCTTTCTGGGCTCTGAGTGTTTCAGGCCCCTTGCGGTCTATGAAGGGTGAGAGAGCTCTTGGATTTCATCTAAAACATTCATTCATTCATTTTCCTTCGGCTTAGTCCCTTATTTACCAGGGGTCGCCACAGCGGAATGAACCGCCAACTATTCCAGCATATGTTTTACACAGCGGATGCCCTTCCAGCTGCAACCCAGTACTGGGAAATCATCTAAAACATCTTCAGTCCAACTCAATCTAAATAAGATTAAAGATCTCACATGTGGAATGACATTAGGGTGCATAATCAATGGGAGAATTTGAATTATTGAGTGATCTATCCTTTTAATTTTGATATTACGCAGTTGGGATAGCAAAGGATGCCCAACAAGTTCTGTGCACCAAATATGTGTCCGTCATGAAGACGTTCCCCCATTGGCAGTGTTGGGTAAATCAACGTCCGAAGGTAAACCTGAGTCAATAGGTGAGGAAACGGTGGAGTTCACCATGAGAGGGTTGCCAGATTCTGTAACAGAGTCAGAGCTTGTGGCGTGAGCTGCAAGGAGACTTGTACTACCATTACTTAATGAAGGTGGAGCAGATTCAATAGAGTTCATCTCAGGTGGAGCGTCCGACTGTAACAATGGAGTGCCAGAATCTACGGGTGAAGCTGGGATGGCGTTTATTTGACTAGACGGCTCTAGTATTGAGAGTTCTGTTGGGGAAGGGGGAAGGGGAGCGATGTCATTTAAAAGTGGATTTGGTGATTGTCCAATTGATGATGGGTTGTTGGACTGGGCCACTGCACAGAGGGGAAGGTCTATAGGGGGCGTAACTGACTCAATAGAGTCTACTTCGTTATTAACTTCCAATGGAGATCCTACAACAAGAGGAATGACTGTGTCTAGAAGCGAAGGAAGTCCTGAAGGAACAGGATGGATGATCAAGGAAGTGTCCTCAATTGGTGAAGACAAAACAGCTAGGACGTCATCAGGTGGAGATTCTGGTGTCTTGGAATCTATAGAGTCAACTTCGTTACCAACTTCCAATGGAGATCCTACAGCAGAAGGAACGACTGTGTCCAGAATCGAAGGAAGTCCGGAAGGAACAGGATGGATGATCAAGGAAGCGTCCTCAATTGGAGAAGACAAAACCGCTAGGACATCGTCAGGTGGAGATGCTGGTCGCTTAGATTTGAGGATGGAGTTAACAGCGAGTGGTGTGGAGGTGTTGGGGATGGTGCCTAGAAGACGATCTTCAACAGATTTGGGATGCTCTTCAATGCTTTGCTTGATTTCATCTTGCTCTTGGGATGAAGTCAAAGTCTCCATGCTCAGCAGTTGCACCTGAGCCGTTTCTTGCTGCACGGGGGCGTCTATAAGCATGTGTAGATCTACGGCAGATGACGCGGTGGAGTCCATTGTGGAAACCGCAGTGGCTGCGGCTTCATGGAGTGGAGTATCTCCAACTCTTGCGTATTCGCGACTCTCGGATTTGGTCAGCAGAAGACGTTGCTCTCCTGGTTTTCGAGGTGGGAGTAACGGTTGCCGAGTGTAACTTTCACCATCTGATAAGGTTTCCGGTAAAGGTTGATTTCTGGTTTCTGGCAGCAGCAGGATGCATATGATGCAGATCAGAGTGCAGCAGGCGAAAATGATGTGATGGAGAAAATAGCCTTTCTGGTTATGGAGCTCCATGATTGGGGATGTCAGCATGCCAAAACCAGCACTGGCCAACACCAGGCCTAGTCCACCACCCCTACACGGCAAACACAAGAACAAGGTATCACTGACAAGGCAAAGGAGGAATAACTGATGACAGGCCGTTGAATTATGTAAGGCATAAAGTACATCCAGGAGGTTGCTATCGCAGAATAAAGCCAGACTAAAGCGTTTTATTTTGGACAACCATCCTGGATGTACTTTATCCTGCTTATTACATGGCTTCTTGCCACAAAACATAAAAATGTAGGGGTGTCACTGACAAGGCAAGAAAGGAATAATTGATAACATGTCATTGAATTATGTAAGGGATAAAATACATCCAGGAGGTTGACTTTTTACGTTTACTAAGTCAGATATAATTATTTTTCGAGTGGAAAGTGTTTTGCATTCAAGTTACTAGTAGTAAAGAACTATTCCTTAGGTGAAAGTATTTTTGCATTTGAGTTTACTAAGTTAGACAGAATTATTTCTTGAGTGAAAGGGTTGTTATCGCAGAAAAAAGCCAGACAGACACGAAGCGAAGCACTGTTGTATAAGACTGAATGACTTTATTCTGCAAAAACAACCATCCTGGATGTACGTTATCCCGCTATTACATGGCTACTTGCCACAAAGCATAAACATTACACACAAAACATTGTGCAGCGCTATGATAGTTTATTAACTGCAAAGCTGACTAAAACAGCTGATGGAGCATACACTAAGCTACTTATTATTCATTCCAAGACGGCAAAATTTTATTTATGCATCAACTTGATATTAAAGGCGACCTATTATGCCCCTTTAAACAAGATGTAAAATAATGCTCAGATGTCCCTAGAGTGTGTAGTGAAGTCTCAGCTCAAAATACCTCACAGATAATGTCCAACTCTCTGAAACTGCCCCGGCTTTGATCCTAATTGTGGCGTTTTGGTGACTGTCGCTTTAAATTCTAATTTTAGAGATTGTGTTCTTTTCAGACGAGGGCGGAGCTACAAACGCCTGTGGGTCAGCATAGTGGCAGATTTAAAAACAAGACTAACGTCCTATGCTAATGAGGGAGAGATGGTCACTAGTGGGCGGGGCTTTCCCCCTCTGATGACGCATACAAAGGGAGAATGTCAATCAAAGTTTTTATCAAGTCTGATTATAAAAAATAAAATTAATAATTTTTTACTATTCAAAGCTGGTTATATTCACACACGGCTGCCACACAACTGTGTTTACACCCCTTATAAAAGTGATTTTTGCATAATAGGTCGCCTTAAAAGTGTTAATATGAAGTTCCAAGTTAAGCTTCGCATGTGCAGTGGCTCAAACACTTTCTACAGATCAAAAAGACCAACACAGGTAAAATATTTCACAAATACAGTGGTGGCAAAATTATTAGTACACCTGGCAGATCTGAAAAACATGAATTGATTTGATTATGCTCATGAAACATGCAGATGTTGCTCTGAGAACAACACAAAGATCAGATGAAGAGAGTCGTACTGATTTTATACTCTTTTTACTTGTTGTTAGCTTGATTTTAGTAAGAAAAACGACCTTTTGATTGCTCCATTCTATGATTTATGCACTCTATTTTAATGATCTAAGCGCAAAGTCTAAAGCTCATGGCACAAAAGCATTAATAGTGTGTTCGAATTCATTTTAGGAACAAAACAAATACGCTCTGCGCCCCGGCGCATGGTCTAACAGGGCTGTGCTTATTCTCTTAATGAGTTCTGGGTGTGTTTTGAGCATAAAACCAATCAGAGTCTCGTCTCACATTCCCTTTAAGAGTCAGCTGCGTCACGCCATGGTGCATTCGCTATTTACATGACGGACTTTATAAGTGGAAAAACTGAAAGCTTCACTAGCCAGAAAACAGTTAAACAGAGCATCTGCAGCGCGAGGATAAAGAACCAGCTTCCTCCATTCGGCCTCTTTACTTTCTCTTTACTTTACTTTCTCTCTTTACTTTACTCCTTTACTTTGGTGGAGTAAGGAAACGGTGGAAACTCACTCCACTGAAGACATCATTAGCCTACATGTTTAATTTAGTTTAAGCGCACAGATTTGCTTCAAAACTATTTCTAAATTCAGTTTTAATTTCCAGCAAAGGAATAAATGAACAGTAATAATGAAGTGTGGTCAATAAACTGAGTTTTATCCAGACACACGTCCTGTTCTGATGCCTCATATGGTGATGCAGACGTCTCCAAAACCCCACAGGTGGACAAATCTAAACTTGTTTTTATTAAAACAAATATAAATATGCATATAATAAATAACACTGCTAATAATAATAATAATAACATCCTACAAATGCAGATTATCATGAATAAACTGAAAAAAGTTGGTCTATGGCACGGTCTATTTCAGTTCCTTAACGTGCCAACAATACACCTTAACACACCTCCTCTTCAGACCAGCACACCCATGAGTCCACAAAATGGCGAAAATGGATTTGCTATTTAAACAACGTGGCGAAACACGTGAAAATTACTGTTGCACTGGTCTGAAAATAGCAACAAACTGGTGCCATACATGCCTTGCGCCTTATTGGGCCGGTGTATGATAGGGCCCATAGAGTTTAATGATGGCTTCGTAGATGATTCATTTATTTTATGGGTATTGTAACAAACTAAAATCACAGAAAGCTCTTAAATAAGCCAAGTCCTCTAATCATTTTGTCCATCACTGTATCTGTATGTGTCATCCTTACTTTGGTGCACACTAAGAAAGTCTGAAGAAAGACTCGTTTTATTTCATTCCTGCAATCAAAGTAGCTCACGTGGTATGCTCACCTAATAACCGTAGGAGTGATTTCAGCACAAAAAAAGATGCTTAGGTTGCTGACGGCGTGGGAGGAGAACATGCCAATGATGGAGAAAGCCACCGAAAATTTGTCGTTCAGCTCATCCGAGTGTACTGCGGTGAGAGAGAGACAAAAAAGACAACATGGTGAGTCCGCTATTATGTTCTGACCCCAAAAACAAACACCACTAATGCAAAGCGCTACAGAACAAACATGTCCAGGTCAAGAAAAAGTGGTTTCATTATATTTTATCTTCGTGTTTTGATCATTTTTGAAGGCAAGTTTAAATGTAGATATTTAATTTACGTTCTTTATTAATTCACAATTCACCTTCTCCCCACATAGACCTCTGATATATGCAAATATATGCAAATTACACACCACACAGTTCATATTTGAATTTTACATACATAAAATATACATATATGCAACAAAATACTCCAGAAACGTACGTATATTTATTTTTCAACCATTGGAATTACAAATATGTTACGTACATACATGTTCAAATATAGTAGCTTTAGTTTTATATTGTAATTATGTTCATATATGGCCATATATGAACCAATATAAACATATGTAGACACGTAAATATGCAATAAACACTGGAAATGCTATTTATAGCATATGATTCACACCAAATGCGAATGTAGTATTCATGTGAGTGGATTAAATACAAAGGCAATGCAAATGCGCTAGTAGAGGGGAATGTCTACAGTTTAAGCTATTCTGTAGATATGTAGACATGCACATGTGCAATAAACACTGGAAATGCAGATTAAATACAAAGTGAATGCTCAGAATGTCCACTGGGCGGAGCAATTGATGCGGAAAGCGCGACACGTTTGCCACGAATGCGTAGAATTCACTTCAGTCGTGTCTTCAGAGTTGAAAAACATCCCACGAGTAACGCGGTGCTTCACGTTTTGTGTTAACTCAGGAAAATTATCGCAACACTTTGGTCATTTTTGGGCGACACGCTAACGGTCTAATCCGATTCAATGACCTATGCTAAGCTAAGCTAAAAG
>CAIGQW010055679.1:6413090-6431544 GCA_903798125.1 Danio choprae | reverse complement strand
AAAAACTAGCCTAGAGCGCCGTCTGCTGTTAAAAACTAGCCTAGAGCGCCGTCTGCTGTTAAAAACTAGTCTAGAGCACCATCCTCTGTTAAAGACTAGCCTAGAGCACCATCTTCTTTTAAAAACTAGCCTAGAGCGCCATCTGCTGTCAAAACTAGCCTAGAGCGTCATCTTCTGTCAAAAACTAGCCTAGAGCACTGTCTGCTGTTAAAAACGAGCCTAGAGCACCATCTGCTGTTAAAAACTAGCCTAGAGCGCCGTCTGCTGTTAAACACTAGCCTAGAGCGCCATCTGCTGTTAAAAACTACCCTAGAGCACAGTCTGCTGTTAAAAACTAGCCTAGAGCGCTGTCTGCTGTTAAAAACTAGCCTAGAGCGATGTCTGCTGTTAAAAACCAGCCTAGAGCGCCGTTAAATGCTACATATAGCGCCATCTGCTGTTAATCATCATTATCAATTCATTAGAGGTTGAAGCAACAAAAATGACTTTGTAACATGCTTAGAAACTACTCTTACAGGTTGCATGTATAACATAAAAACCAACGGCCCAAACACAGAGCCTTGAGGTACTCCACATTGAACTTAATACTAATTTATATGATATATCTTCGTTTACTGCTACAAATTGATAACTATCAGGTATTATTTGTACCAAACCAATGCACTCCCTGTAACAGCAACATAATCTTCAAGCATCTAAGGGAATGTTGTAGCTGATAGTATCAAAATCACTAATAACTGCTTGCAAACAATTTATATGGGTTGAATTTAAACAAACAAATTAAGTTGAACATTACCGAATTGAATTCGTTTGTTTAAATTCAGCCCATATAATTTGTTTGCATCCACTTACCTTAAAAAAAAAGTTGCAAATACAATGAATCATTTTTTTCGGTGCACAATTAATCACTATCTGACGACAGTAGCAGATCATTTAATAAGATAAGCTCTTGGGCCATGAGTCTGTATTGTGTGTGTGTTTTCTCACAGTTTAGTAGGCCGAGCTGAAGCAGAGATGCTAGCGCAGTGATGATCATGAACATTAGCAGTCCTCCGCGCCGTCCCATCAGCGCCACAGCGGGACACAGAAACACACACGACGCCACCGCGATGACCGCCATCACGTAGTACTCCGCATAAAAATCATGAAGCTTTTCCACAAACCCAACAGTCTTCTTTTCCATCATACTGCGCGCAAAGCAGTGGTGTATGCCATAACCTGTTAATCTGAAAGACAAATAGAGAGACACTTTTTTATTGCCATAAGTAAAGTTATACGTTAGCCCAAAAACTTTCATGAATTAAATTCCAAACCTATCAGAAATTCACAGATTTGGTAAACTACCACTTTAAAGGATTAGCTCTAAAGCTGTGGCTTAAAAATTGGTACTAGCCTATAGTGCCGTCTGCTGTTAAAAACTAGCCTAGAGAGTCATCTGCTGTTAAAAGCTAGCTTAAAGCGCCGTCTGCTGTTAAAGACTAGCCTAGAGCACCATTTTCTGTTAAAAACTAGCCTAGAGCACCGTCTGCTGTTCAAAACCAGCCTAGAGCGCTGCCTGCTGTTAAAAACTAGCCTAGAGCGCAATCTGCTGTTAAAAACTAGCCTAGAGCGCTATCTGCTGTTAAAAACTGGCCTAGAGCACCATCTACTGTTAAAAACTAGCCTAGAGCACCATTTTCTGTTAAAAAACTAATCTAGAGCGCTGTCTGCTGTTAAACACTAGCCTAGAGCGCCATCTTCTGTTAAAAACTAGCCTAGAGTGCAGTCTGCCGTTAAAAACTAGCCTAGAGTGCAGTCTGCCGTATAAAACTAGCCTAGAGCACCATCTGCCGTTAAAAACTAGCCTAGAGTGCAGTCTGCCGTATAAAACTAGCCTAGAGCACCATCTGCTATTAAAAACTAGCCTAGAGCGCCATCTGCTATTAAAATCTAGCCTAGAGCGCCGTCTGCTGTTAAAAACTAGCCTAGAGCGCCATCTGCTATTAAAAAAACCCTAGCCTAGAGCACCATCTGCTGTTAAAAGCTAGCCTAGAGCGCCGTCTCCTATTAAAAACTAGCCTAGAGCGCCGTCTGCTGTTAAAAACAAGCCTAGAGCACCATCTGTTGTTAAAAACTAGCAAAGAGCGCCGTCTGCTATTAAAAAAACCCAAGCATAGAGCACTATCTGCTGTTAAAAACTAGCCTAGAGCACCATCTACTGTTAAAAACTAGCTTAGAGCACCATTTTCTGTTAAACACTAATCTAGAGCGCCGTCTGCTGTTAAACACTAGCCTAGAGCGCCATCTGCTGTTAAAAACTAGCCTAGAGCGCCGTCTGCTATTAAAAACTAGCCTAGAGCGCTGCCTGCTGTTCAAAAATAGCCTAGAGTGCTTACTGGAGACGTGAACCATTTCAAACGATTCAGTTCAATTTGGTGGACTAGTTCAACTTAGAAAACCCAGTTAAAAAGAACGATTCGTTATCCATCACTACAGTACAGTATAACCATCCCATCTCACACTAGACTAGACACTCAAAAAGACACAAATGGGTACGTAGTAAAACCATATTTACGAGTTGACGCAGAGCACTACTATATTCTTCCACAGGTTCCTGGTGCCAACCATCTTCACAATGCAGGTCTTCTTGGGCTGCTTTGGCAGGGCTCCGTTTAGCTCTGAAACCAATGTAGACAAGAAAGAAAACCGTTTAAAGGGGACCTATTATGCAAAAATCACTTTTATAAGGGGTTGTGTGGCGACAGTGTGGGAATATAACCAGCTTCGATTGATAAAAATATATACATTTTATTCTTTATAATCAGACTTGATCAAAACAGTCTGCAGAAACACTTTGATTGACATTCTCCCTTTGCACGTGTCATCAGAGGGGGAAAGCCCCACCCACTAGTGACCATCTCTCCCTCATTAGCATAGAACGTTAGTCTTGTTTTTGAATCTGCCACTATGCTGACACAAAGGCATTTGTAGCTCCGCCCTCTTCTGAAAAGAGCACAATCTCATTTGCATTTAAAGTGACAGTCACCAAAACGCCTCAATTCGGATTAATGCCTAAAAGGGTCAGTTTCAGAGAGTTAGAAAACATTATCTGTGTGCTATTTTGAGCTGAATCTTCACATACACACTCAAGGGACATCAGAGACTTATTTTACACCCTTTAATCCAACATTGTGATCGTCCTCAATGTCTACTGTCACCTTCTCTGTACTGTTACCGGATGCTCTGACAAATAAGATTATATTGCTATTACAGCTACACAAACACACTTAAACAGCTATGTTTATGGGGACTTCCAATAGACATAATGATATTTATAGTGTACAGACTGTATATTAATAAAGAGTTTTCGAGTGCCTTTGACTTATTTTTGCTAGACTTGTATGGCTTTAATGTCCCCACAACGTCAGGGTACACACACACAAAGAAATGAATATTACACCGCTCACAGGAATACTTGATTCTGAATGGTAAATCATGACATTCAAAGGCATCAGATCAATGTTTTCTATCCAATTGTTTTTGTTTTGTGGCGAGTAGCGGATAAATAAGCAGGATAATGTACATTTAGCCGATTGTTTTCGCAAAATAAAGTGCTTCAGTCTTTTAAAACATCGCATTTGTCCATGCAAAAAGTCACCAAACAAACGTCTTTCACAGTATCCTTATGAGTATAGGATTTAGTAAAATATAATAGATTTAGGCGACACTGTGGCTTAGTGGTTAGCACTGTCACCTCAAAGCAAGAAGGTCACTGGTTCGAGTCCCGGCTGGGCCAGTTGGCATTTCTGTGTTGGCGTGGGTTTTCTCCGGGTGCTCCGGTTTCCCCCACAGTCCAAACACATGCGCTTTAGGTGAATTGGATTAACTAAATTGGCAGTAGTGTATGAGTGTGTGTGTGTGAATGAGGGTGTATGGGTGTTTCCTAGTACTGGGTTGCGGCTGGAAGGGCATCCGATTTTATAGGATTTTAAAATCCATTTTATAGGATTGTGAAAGCTAAGCATTTTATACCACAATCCATTTGCAGGACGGGTTTGCATATGTGATGTTAGTCATAAAACAGGAAGAACAAGTCAGAATGTTTTGATTTAAGATAAGGAGGTCCAATCATTTGACAAAGATAAAAAAAAATATTACATTATTGTTTTACATGAAACACAAACAAGACCAATAACATGTATATGAAAAAAATCACAGGAGGGCGAATAACTTGGACTTCAACTGTAAATCCAATCAAAAGTGGGGCCATAATAAAACAATAAGTCACTGTTACTGTTTTGGCACTTTGCTCTGATCCTGTTTACACTGTGAGCACCACAGTCACAACCAAACACAAGATGTTGACTTTAGGTTGTGCAAGCAAAACAATTCACCTGCGGAGACGATGACGCCTCTGTCTGTTAGTGACTCAGGTAAAACACAGAAACCCAACATACATCTGTTACACAAAACCGGTTTTCTGTTCCACAGAAGACAGCCATACATCATATCATGAGCAACATGAAGGCGAATAAATAGTGGTGTATAATGTATTCTATACATTTCAATATCTTAGCCGTACAGTTGTAGAGTCGTCACATTTTACCACTGCACAAAAAATGCTGTAGCTGTGTTTTCATCTTAATGTGATGCAAATCTTTTTCAAATTTGCCTTTTAAAAAAATATCCAAACCCAAATTAGGTGTGTTCCCTGACTTATATTCCAACCGTTTGCTAGTTATTTTATTTTATTTTATTTTTTTACATTTATTTTTGGCACTTTTGCCTTTATTAAGTGGATAGGACAGTATTTCAGACAGGAAGCAAAGTGGTAGAGAGAGAGAGGGGGTAGGGACGGGAAATGTCCTCAAGCCGGGATTCGAACTCGGGACACCCTGAAGTGCTACTGCACCATATGTCAGCACGCTAACCACTAGGCTATTGGGCCGACGTTATTTTATTTTTTAAGATCTAAGGTGAACTATCTGCTGCTGCTTTCAGTAGTATGACGATAAATGTCATGTAAAATGGTGTGCAAACTCACATTAGTAACATTTAACACTGAATAAAGCCCATAATCAGTACCTGAGGTGATCAATGTCACTGTAGTTTAGCTGTTGTTCTGCTGCAACGTGGCAGAAATAGAAATAGTTTAAAAAAATCTAAACTCCTTTAAGCATGGAAATGATACCTGTACCTTTCGCGGTGCTGTGTCACATGTAGTTAGGAGATGGTGTGACTGTAGTATTAGTAACTTTGCAACCAACAGTAAACAAAGCAATACTAATGGGAGTCAAGTGGGTGTAAATATAGTTGCATCCACCATGACACACTATACACTTATACACTCAATCGTATAGCATAGAGGACCCCTCATAAAAGCATTTTTGCATAATAGATCCTCTTTGGGTGTATTTGCACAAGGTACTGTTGCATTGAACTGTGCTAGGGTGTATGATTGCCCCCCTCCCCCTATGGCACGCACTCACATTGCATTTTACCTTCCAAGCCCGAGCATGCTTACGTCATCGATGATGCGGTTAAGTGCTCTCGCTCGGTGCAATGGAGATTGCAATAGTTTAATTGTTTTGTATTATCTTTGTTTGTCATTTGCAGTGACACAGTCAAATATTTTGCTGAACATATTCACCACTTTTGACGTCACTTTTGACGAAGTCCCCGAGCTGCAGGTATTAGGAGGTTTGCAGAAGGTATTAGCTGACGTGCAGCGAGGGGTTTGCAACTTTAATAAACAAAACAGTTTGCATTCATTGAAAAGTAAGAATGATTAATAAATCCATATGAAACAGTCCCTTAAAAGTGACGCCGGGTCTTCAGTTTCGCTCAGGTCGCTCACACTACAAGCGTACCGTGCCAAAGCCCAACTGAACCGCGCTCTGGCACACCTCTTCCAACCGGGCCAAGGCTGGCCAACTGAACCGCTCCCGGAGCACTCACACTTGTCAAACAAACCGGGAAATGGGGGTCAAACGCGCCCAGGCACGGTTCCGATAGCCTAGTGTGAGTACACCCTTTAAGTGCAATGTAACCAGACACGTAACCAAACCAGTTTAAAATCCAGATTTCTTTTGGCTGTAAATCGGCTGTAATTCTCATATTTCAAACATTACAAACATGTGTGTATTATTCTCGGCTGTATACCTGTCATGAGCTCCTCGGCGTCCTCCTGCAGGTTGATGTTGTTTTTCTTGGAGATTCGCTCCATGATCCACTTGGATCGACTGTACTGTTGAGTTGCCAGCAGCCATCGCAGAGACTCGGGAAAAGCCCTGAGCAGAGACACACAGATATACAGTGCTCAGCGCTCAGCTCTATCTATCTATCTATCTATCTATCTATCTGTCTGTCTGTCTGTCTGTCTGTCTGTCTGTCTGTCTGTCTGTCTGTCTGTCTGTCTGTCTGCAGACTTTCCACAGACAGGCAGACAGACAGACAGACAGACAGACAGATAGACAGATAGACAGATAGACAGATAGACAGATAGATAGATAGATAGATAGATAGATAGATAGATAGATAGATAGATAGATATATGAATAGATGGATAGATGGATAGATAGATAGACGAATAGATGAATAGACAGATGGATAGATAGAATGATAGATGGATAGAATGATACAGTAGATTGATAGAATGATAGATAGACAGATAGACAGGCAGACAGATAAAAAGATAAATAGACTTTTCATGCCGCAGTGTCTTACCAGATGTAGGACAGCATCAGTAATAAAGGGCAGATTATGACTCCTTGTAAAACCTGCCAATCGCGGCACAGAGCTGCCAGTCCGGGCATGAGCAGCTGACCGGCCAGCATCATGAAGTTGGCCACCATAGTGATGGAGAAACGCCATCCTGGCAGACAGAGCTCAATCCCTGCAGACACAAACATTCATCCCTCAATACAGCAGACTTAATGTCACAAAACATTCAGTATACCATGCTTTAATGTTAATTTTTAAGTGGAAGCAAACACTGATTTAGTGTGTGTCTCTTTAAATGTTAGGCTAGGCTAGTTTTTAACAGCAGATGGCGCTTTAAGCTAGTTTTTTAACATCAGATGGTGCTCTATGCTAGTTTTTAACAGCATATGGCGCTCTAGGCTAGTTTTTTAACAGCAGACTGTGCTCTAGGCTAGTTTTTAACAGCAGATGGCGCTCTAGGCTAGTTTTTAACAGCAGATGGCGCTCTAGGCTAGTTTTTAACAACAGACGGTGCTCTAGGCTAGTTTTTAACAACAGATGGTGCTCGAGGCTAGTTTTTAACACCCGGCGGTGCTCTAAGCTAGTTTTGAACAGCAGACGGTGCTCTAGGCTATTTTATAACATCAGATGGCGCTCTAGGTTATTTTTTAACAGCAGACAATGCTCTAGGCTAGTGTATAAGAGCAGATGGCGCTCTAGGCTAGTTTTGAAAAGAAGATGGTGCTCTAGACTAGTTTTTAACACCAGGCAGCGCTCTAGGCTAGTGTATAACAGCAGACGGTGCTGTAGGCTAGTTTGTAACAGCAGACGGCGCTCTATGTTAATTTTTAACAGCAGACAGCGCTCTAGGCTATTTCTTAACAACAGACGGCGCTCTAGGCTAGTTTTTAGCAGCACATGCGCTCTAGACTAGTTTTTAACACCAGGCGGCGCTCTACATTAGTTTTAAACAGCAGACGGTGGTCTACATTAGTTTTGAACAGCAGATGGCACTTTAGGCTAGTGTATAACAGCAGACGGTGCTCTAGGCTAGTTTTTACCAGAAGATGGTGCTCTAGACTAGTTTTAAACACCAGACGGCGCTCTAGGCCAGTGTATAACAGCAGATGGCGATCTATGCTTGTTTTGAACAGCAGAAAACTGTCTATGCTAGTTTTGAACAGCAGATGGCGCTCTAGTAAGTTGGCTTTTATGTCACAAGATTAATGTAAACAGCTCACTATGAACACTCTTAAACCTTTCCCATCTTTATTAATGATTCGATCGCTGCAGAACGGATTTCTTGAATGGTTTTTCGCCACAGCTCTTCTCTTGAGCATGAATGAACAGACTCTACTAACACAACACTCCCTTAGGTGTTCAGTATATTATACGGGTGTCTGTTCCTGAAAGAAAACTAAGCACCACAATGGAGGTTTTTGAGAGTTCAGCAAAAGAGTTATACAGAACAACTCTCACTGGAGTGACTTTGTGCTGTGCAGATGATTTTCACGCTCACTCGGCAACATTAAGCACTAAAGCACATTGAAAGTGTAAAAAGTATAACACGACCCCTTTAAAAACGCCAACAATTACAGTCATTTTCCTGCAGATAATGGGCGCCGTGAACATAAAATCAGCTTTAGTAAGATGCTTTCATAGTCATATCACGACACCACAGTGCATTTATTAGCAAAATGAATCATAACGCTTTGCATAATGCTCGCCATTTTTATGAAGAATTACATTTTTACAACTTGCTCTTCTTCCGAAATGACTTACACCGCTTATTGCATAATAACATATTTCCCCATAACATTATTTAAGCTTCTAAAATAAAAGTTGAAGTCGTATCGAAATGCAATGTTCAACAAATGCAGATTTTTCTTCATTTGTGCGACTTTAAACAGATTCCTGTCTAATTCAAAGGCGTCTGTCCTGTCATCTCTCTACAATTAATTCGCTCATTGGTATGCATGACGGCAGACACAAACGCTGGCCTTCATTGACAGACCGGCACTGCAATATCAAACGATGGCAAACGCACAGAACATACACAGCTGAACAGAGAGAAAGAGCTTTTCAAGGTGACAGAAAAACACTGCGCGATCCTTCAGAAAAGCCTGGAATTTCAATGAGCTGCACTTCCACCGGGAACTGAAGGATTCTCTGTTCATCTGGAAACTCTCAGCTTCTCTGGGAAAGTGAGGAGGACGAGCTGAAGAGGACAAAATAACACTTAAATCTATCAAACTCTACACACAAAAGCTACTAATGATAGTAAATATGACCACTGCTGTTCACTGTAAAACAAAACATCTGTTGACAAATGAGTAATGGCCAGGAAGAAAATCCCTAGTAGATTTTCTGTATATATACATGAGCATAAAATGGCGACGTTTTTAAATCACAAAGATTAAAATCACTAACACCCTCTGTTATTTAAGGCCATTTGTGTCCCTGAACTACAAAATCAGTCATAACAAAGGTAAACTTGTTTGTCAAATTGAGATGTTTACATCAACATACAATAAACACGATAAATTAACAAAATATACAATTAAATATTTCTCTCTCTAGGGTGAAGCTATATCCATTTATAATCCATATATGCTGTATTTTGAGTCTGACAAGCATGTGAAGAGGTAGCGCCTGGAGTTGTTGCTCAATAACGCATAGTAAGCTATCTGCGTCTCCCATTTTCAAAGTAAAAGTCCCACATAATAAGTACATGGATAAACTTAAACATAACTAAGGGAGGAAAATGATGATTGTTGTCTCATTAGGAAACGTGGTGACTTATCAAACACAGCCTGAGGCGTGAATATTAATGATCCCAGAGCAACATATCAGTCTGTGTTATGGCTGCTGAGCTTCTGATGACGTGGCTGAAAGTACATGCAAAAAAACGTGACTTAAACTACATGCAAATCTGTCCTGCGGACAAACCGTGAGTCACGCAACAGTCTGCTTTGTGTTCTGATCATTCAATTTTTCATCTGGGTTTTACACTTGCAGACTTTACACAAGAACAAGGAAACAATGGTGTCTGATGCTCACTGTTTGCACATTTCCATATACTGATGTCTTATTATTCGACTATGCCAAGGTATACTTAGATTTTCTTTATTAACAGCAGACGGCGCTCTAGTCTAGTTTTTAACAGCAGACGGTGCTCTAGGCTAATTGTAAACATGATGGCACTAAAAGCTAGTTTTGAACATCAGATGGCGCTCTAGAGAGAAAGAGCGAGAGAGAGAGAAACCTTGAGCTTCTTAAACCATCTGATCTAAATCCTTCACATCCACACAACTCAGCAGCTCCTAACAAAATACCACACATACATTTCATGCTTCAACACACAACTGAATTGTATTATTTTAATAAAGCTAATGATATATATATATATTACCATAATGCAAAACATTTGATTCTTTTACTAATTGTTGTTAATATTATCGTTAAACTTTTTAAACTATAACAGTGGACAATAACAAGTAATAATGAGTTTTTTATTACTGAAATTACAAATATTACAGAAAAAAGATGATTCAGGTAATTGTTTATATAACCTAGTTGAGTAAACACTATTATTTCATGATAAAGTAATTAATAACAGATCAAATGTAGTATTTAAATGCATTTATATGAACCCTTTTTTGATGATTTTCTGGAATAACTATGCATTTAAATGACTATATTGTCAAATATATTGTTACCATTAAATACAATTACTACATTAATACAGTGAAGCTGAGTTTTTATAATACAGCACACTCCTTTTTTATATTATATATATAAAATATTATATTATATTATATATGTTATATATATAACACACATTTTTTATATTTATATTATTTTCCTATGTCATTTATATCCACCTATAATTGGCATGCATTCTGAAAGCAACTTGTGTTAACCTGTAAACAATCAGTGAAGTGTTTTTTTTTCAGTGACTGACAGCAAGTGTTTCTGCGTGCTCCAGTAGAGGGCGCTGTGAGTGATGGCGTTTGACTGATTTGTGTGTTTGGGCCTAAGGCTGACATTATGACCTTTTTCTTCTGTCACATGAGTCAGTCATGGCTTCATGCCATCATGTCAAATATTCAAATACATTCCAGAGCAGGAGCGCTGGCTTTCTGTGTCATGAGGTCGAGTGAACGCCAACAGAAGAGCTCCTGTGGCTCCAGCACTGCAGAATGGCAGCAGTAATGCCACGCTCAGGAGTTTGATTCACACTCAATTCAGAAAATGTCTACAATGTAATCAAGTAGTGATGTGAAAAATGCCCTTATGGGCGGCACGGTGGGTAGCGCTGTCGCCTTACAGCAAGAAAGTCGCTGGTTTGAGCCTCGGCTGGATCAGTTGGTATTTCTGTGTGGAGTTTGCATGTTCTCCCCGTGTTGGTGTGGGTTTCCTCCGGGTGCTCCGGTTTCCCCCACAGGTCCAAAGACGTGCGCTATAGGGGAATTGGGTAAGCTAAAATTGTCCGTAGTGTATGTGTGTGAATGAGAGTGAATGGGTGTTTCCCAGTAATGGGTTGCTGCTGGAAGGGCAACTGCTGCGTAAAACATATGCTGGATAAGTCAGCGGTTCATTCCTCTGTGGCGACCCCAGATTAATAAAGGGACTAAGCCGAAAAAGAAAATGAATAAATGAAAAATGCCCTTATTATGCTATTTCAAATATAACAGCAGACGGCGCTCTAGGCTAGTTTTGAACAGCAGACGGCGCTCTAGGCTTGTTTTTAACAGCAGACGATGCTCTAGGCTAGTTTTAACAGCAGACGGGGCTCTAGGCTAGTTTTAACAGCAGACGGGGCTCTAGGCTAGTGTTTAACAGCAGATGGCGCTCTAGGCTAGTTTTAACAGCAGACGGGGCTCTAGGCTAGTGTTTAACAGCAGATGGCGCTCTAGGCTAGTGTTTAACAGCAGATGGCACTCTAGGCTAGTGTTTAACAGCAGATGGCGCTCTAGGCTAGTTTTTAAACAGCAAACGGTGCTCTAGGCTAGTTTTTAACAGCAGATGGCGCTCTAGGCTAGTGTTTAACAGCAGATGGCGCTCTAGGCTAGGGTTTAACAGCAGATGGCGCTCTAGGCTAGTGTTTAACAGCAGATGGCGCTCTAGGCTAGGGTTTAACAGCAGACGGCGCTCTAGGCTAGTGTTTAACAGCAGATGGTGCTCTAGGCTAGTGTTTAACAGCAGATGGTGCTCTAGGCTAGTGTTTAATAGCAGATGGCGCTCTAGGCTAGGGTTTAACAGAAGACGGCGCTCTAGGCTAGTGTTTAACAGCAGACGGCGCTCTAGGCTAGGTTCCATTGTGTGAGCATTTCAAGTGACTGTAAAGCATTCAGGTGCAAGAAACTATAATATTTATTGCTTTAATAAAGATAAATTTTATTTAATTATTTACACAAAGACTGTACAGTGTTATTTTATATATGATTATTCCACTTTTTTGTACCTGAAATCCATAAAGCGCTGTCTATTTCAATTTTAATCTTTTCTCTGTTGTATTTATCCGTGCTTGTACTAGGTTTATTATATTTTAAGCAGACGCACTCCACTACAGAACTCCACTACAGAACAGATACACTCAGCTTTTCCAATATTGTGTAGTGGTGGTCTGGGTCAAAGGTCGCAGATAAACAGCTGTCGATGAAGCTCAGAAGAGCACAGTCTCAGCACAACCACTGAACTTTACTCCAGTCAGCACACGAAACACTGACGATTAGCAGAGAGCAAAACATCTGATAACAAGAAAAGGAGTAAAGAGAAATAAATGACATTTATTAACAGAGAAAACAACAACACACAGCCGGCAATCAGGCAGTTGGCCAACATCAGGTCATTGGTCACTGCTTGTGGTATGTTTAACAGCATCAACAGCACTGTAAAGTGTGACCGTTATAGTGATATAGCGATGCACCGTCCAGCCACCATTTTGGCTCAGAATTGGTCAAATCTGTTTAAAGGTTTAACTCCATAATTCACTACTACACACCTCAGAGTGTTTGTAATGCATTTCAAACATTTATATCATTATACATGAGTGTGAATCTGCTTTTGCTGTTTCAGGGCCCTAAGAAGTGAGAAGTGAGTTTAGTTCAAATCAATACTGTACTGTTGTTGACTGCGGTAACAGTAAATCTTGCATGACTGACTCGCTCCAGTACAGGTTATGCTCTCAACCATAAACTGATATTGGGCCAATCGGCTGTGACCACCAAAGGAAATAACGGAGGTATAGCTTTATAAGGCAATAACAGCAGAACCTGTGGAGCGAATAAACTCAAATAATCTGAAACGAGAGCAATACTTCAATACTTTCTGCTCCGCTTTCTGTTTCTGCTGACTTCTCCACCCTGAACATGTTGCTGATACTGCGATAGAAAATACACACTGGGAAAAGATGCTGGGTTGCACACAATTCCTTCATGTTGTCCCAGCACAAATCGATTAAGTTAACTTAATTGTTTCTGCAAATTTAAGTGGACTGAACATAAAACAATTAAGCTGTCCCCTTAAAACCTTACGAATTGTGTTTTTTCCAACTCATTTCTAATAAGTAGTTTAAACAAGCAGCAAAAGTCATTCTGTAAGATGTGTAAGATGCAAAAAAAGGTACAAATAAAGTGCAAAAGTGAATTTTATATACACCTAAACAATATTACATGCAAATACCATCTACTTTGTGCAAATAATCCATTCATTCGTTCTCCTTTGGCTTAATCCCTTTATTCATCAGGGGTCGCCACAGCGGAATGAACCGCCAACTTATCCAGTATATGTTTTTCACAGCGGATGCCCTTCCAGCTGCAACCCAGTACTGGGAAACACCCATACACACTCATTCCCACACACACTCATACACTACGGCCAATTTAGTTCATTCAATTCCCCTATAGCGCTTGTGTTTGGACTGTGGGGGAAACCGGAGCACCCGGAGGAAACCCACGCCAACACGGGGAGAACATGCAAACTCCACATAGATACCCCAACTGACCAAGCTGGGACTCGAACCATCGACCTTCTTGCTGTGAGGCCACAGTGCTAACCACTGAGCCACCCAAGTACTAATTATCATCATTTATTAGTGCTGCGACCAGTCTGTAAACACTCTCCTGGCTCATTCAAGCCGTTTGATTAAACGAACTAAACTGAAACCATGAAAACAGTTTAATGGGTTGTTTTGGCGCTAAAGCATCGCTATATAGCGGGCTTGTTTTGAAGCGCTTCGCCTCAGATGTTATTCGTTCTTCTTGTTCATGTTGTAGGTAACTGACCAACAGAAAATAAGTGTCTTAACAGTCTCATCAAGTGTTTATTGAGATTGTGTGGTCTGTCATTGTCAGTGTTCTGTCGTGTCATGTGCTTGTCATGTGATTCCTTTGTCCTGTCTTTCCCGCCATCGTCAATGTCAATTCATCCCACCTGTGTTCATCCCTTGTGTGTCATTAGTTTAATCATCCTCCTGTCCATTTATGCCCTTCCGTGTGTATCCTTCGTTGTCCGGTATTGTGTATACGTCGATGTCCTGTCTGAGTTTCCTGTTCCAACCCCTGTGCTTGTACCCTGTAAGTGTTGTGTAAATAAATCCGTCTTTTGTTAAATATCGTGTTCCCGTTTCGTCATGTCCTGCAGCGAGTGTTACAGTCATAGTGTCTTTTCGTTTTTTTCTCATAAGCTATGGCTTTCGAAAATGATGCCATGAGGCTCTGCTGTGTAGTTGTGCTGATGCTTGTAGATGGTCCACGTTTACCAACACTTGTTTGGGTCTGTCATTTCTTAGCATCTTCATAAGGGGGGCATTGTTTTAAATGATGAAACAGGTTTGTGGTGTTGCCTGTTTTTGAAGGCACGAGTCGTCTGCGCAGTTTGCTCTGTCACGTTACTCTGTTTTGTGTCGGATTGCAAAAAACCAAGTAGCTCCAGACTACTGATGTTTAGGGACATTTCTTGTCAACAATGTCTGTGACTGTGACGTTATTTATTTTTACTTATTTTTTTTCTTACTTCTCCAAGTGCAACTAACACTGTTTGGCTGTAAACTTGTACTACGTGCGGCATCCGGAAGTACAGGCTGCAAAATATGTGTGTGTATCTTCCCAAAAAGACAGTCAGACAGTTGCAGCTCATCCAGAACGCTGCGGCCAGGATTCTGACCAGAACCAGAAAATCAGAGCACATCACGCCTGTCCTCAGGTCTCTACACTGGCTCCCAGTTACATTCAGAATAGATTTTAAAATATTATTACTTGTCTATAAATCACTAAATGGCCTAGGACCTCAATACATTACAGATATGCTCACTGAATACAAACCTAACAGATCACTCAGATCTTTAGGATCATATAAACTAGAAATTCCAAGAGTTCAGTCAGAGCAGGGTGAATCGGCCTTCAGCTACTAACAGCGCCCCCTGCTGCTGGAATCAGCTCCAGAAATGATCAGATGTGCTCCAACATTAGGTACGTTCACATTCAGACTGAAACACATCTGTTTAGCTCTGCTTTTACTGAATGAGCACTGTGCTACGTCCCACAGATCACACTATTATGTCTTTCTTTTCTTCTTCATTCTTTTATAACCTGTTTTAACACATTTTAATCTGTTTTTATCTGTTTAATCATGTTAATTGTTTTTATTTTTTATACTTCTCTCTTTTATTCCTGTTTATGTAAAGCACTTTGAATTGCCACTGTGTATGAAATGTGCTATAGAAATAAACTTGCCTTGCCTTGTGTAAACATTATCGAACACTTGTCGGACTGTCATTATCGTTTTATCGAAAAAATATATATCATGATAATTATCGTCATCGAATTATCGCCCAGCCCTAGCCCTGTGAATTTTGTTTTCTTTTTCCAATATTTCCCAAATGATGTTGAACAGATTCAGGAATTTCTCACAGTATTTCCTATAATATTTGTTCTTCTGGAGAAAGTCTTATTTGTTTTATTTCGGCTAGAATAAAAGCAGTTCTTAACATTTTTAAAGCCATTTTAAGGTCAATATTATTCGCCCCCTTCAGCAATATTAGTGTTGGATTGTCTCCAGAACAAACCACTGTTATACAATAACTTGCCTAATTACCCTAACTTCACCCTAATTAACCTAGTGAAGCCTTTAAATGTCCCTTTAGGCTGAATACTAGTGTCTAGAAGAATATCTACTCTAATATAATATTATGTGCTGTCATCATGGCAATGATACAATAAATCAGTTATTAGAAATGAGTTATTAAAACTATTACTGTATATTAAAACCTGAATTGCAAGTATAATAATAAACCAATCCCAATGGAAAGGCCCATTCATTTCCTATTAGCTACATTTTCCCCCCCTTTTTCCAGGAAGTCCAGGTTTGCGTCTGAAAGGCATTTTCTCAGCAGGATCAAGACATGTGATTTAATCTGCGAGTTAATCTATAACAGATCTGGATTTCTTCAAAGGGCACAGACGTGATTATTTCACCGAGCATCTGTCTTTGCTAATCCAATCCCATAATGGCTGTTGTTAGCAGTTTAGACGGCCGCTGACCGTAACCAGAGAGCTGTTATCTGGGGCATTTCATTAGCAATCTTAGGACACTGTGTGTACATATCAGGCCTGAATCAGCGCACATGTTAACTAGAGCTACACAAAAGACGGATGAGAAACTCAGACAGCCTCAAAAGCACTCTAGATAAACAAGTTTTCTGATTCTGTTATTCCTAAAGCGGTCCTATAATCATTTATCACATGTAATCTAAGTTTCAGGTGTCTACAGAACATGTCTATGAAGCTTCAGCTCAAAATACATTTGTTATTCCATAGTGTAAATGCCACTTTCTGAATGAAACACTTTTTTCGTAAGTGTTTCTTTAAATGCAAATGAGATGCTGGTACCCACCCACCGCGTGGAAGGGGGAGGAGCCTTTACAGCATGCGCCTCAGATACTCCAGGAGAAAAACAACAACATTTGTCATCTGTATGTGTTTAAAAGCCCCTGTTTAAATGTTATAATCATTTAGTACTCCTAAAATGTCTTCTTATGAATGTTCGTATCGCTTTTCTTAAAATTGTTCGGTTTTTAAGTCGAAACTTGGCTTAAAGTCTTCAAAATAATGTTCATAAAATAAATAAAAAATTAATAAATCACTGAAAGTTTACTAGAATTGGTCTGACTGGCAAAATCACCTTTCGTTAATTGCTAATTGCTAATCAATTGGTAAAATTTTGAGCAAAAAAATAAAAATAAATAAAAAACTATGCGTTTAAAAGCCTTGTTAAACTCTGGTGAACTCAGCATATATTCGATTACAGTAAATAGTTCAGAAAAATGTTATGATCATTTTGTATTCCTAAAAAAAAGTCTTCCTAAAAAATGTCTTGGGCTGCACGGTGGCGCAGTGGGTAGCACAATCGCCTCACAGCAAGAAGGTCGCTGGTTCGAGCCTCGGCTGGGCCAGCTGGCGTTTCTGTGTGGAGTTTGCATGTTCTCTCCGTGTTTGCGTGGGTTCCCTTCTGGTGCTCCGGTTTCCCCCACAGTTCAAAGACATGCGGTACAGGTGAATTGGGTAAGCTAAAATTGTCCCTAGTGTATGAGTGTGAATGGGTATGTATAGATGTTTCCCAGTGAAGGGTTGCAGCTGGAAGGTACAACATATGCTGGATAAGTTGGCGGTTCATTCCGCTGTGGCGACCCCGGATTAATAAAGGGACTAAGCCGAAAAGAAAATGAATGAATGAATTATAACAATTATTATTATTATTATTTAAAGATTGACTCTCTGTAGTTATATTATGTGCGAAGACCAACAGAAAAAGAAAAGTTTCTGTTTTCCAGGCCGATATAATGTGTAATAATCAAGGAACTCTTCTCGTGTACCATGTCAAATTTAGATGCTTTTAATTTTAGAAAAGTCTGACGCACACCAAATGTCCAGGCTGTGTCTATCTTTCGGGAAGCTTTTGAGTAGGATTGAGGAAATGACTAAACCAATATATCATGAACATGGAGCCACAGTTTCTTGAGGGCCATCAGAAACCTTATAAACGGAGGAGCGGAGTAACGGCAGGCATCTAAAGAGGATTATCACTCATCAGAAAATGTTAAGCATGTGGAAGGTCACCGTCAGCCTGTGAGTAATCCATCTGAATGACCTGAACAAACTGAAGACCGTACGATAGAGTCGAGAGAACATTATTAACCTCCATCCAAGACCTTTCTGTGAGGGGAGAATAAATCACATATACTCCATTAGATGCCGTCTCAAACTAAAAAAATCAATAAGGCCAACCGCAAAACTCCTGCATGAAGGCGTAGTTCACCTAAAAGCCAAAATCCTCAACTTATATGCTTCTTATATAGAAGCCACTGTAATGTGGAATAAAAAGAAAAGGTAATTCATTCATTCATTTTCATTTCGGCTTAGTCCCTTTATTAATCTGGGGTCGCCACAGCGGAATGAACCGCCAACTTATCCAGCATATGTTTTACGCAGCGGATGCCCTTCCAGCTGCAACCCATCTCTGGGAAACATCCATACACACCCATTCACACTCATACACTACGGACAATTTAGCTTACCCAATTCACCTGTACTGCATGTCTTTGGACTTGTGGGGGAAACCGGAGCACCCGGAGGAAACCCACGCCAACACAGGGAGAACATGCAAACTCCACACAGAAACGCCAACTGGCGAGGCTCGAACCAGCGACCAGCGACCTTCTTGCTGTGAGGCGAACGTGCTACCCACTGCGCCACTGTGAGGCCCAGAAAAG
>CAIGQW010055679.1:6355956-6358411 GCA_903798125.1 Danio choprae | reverse complement strand
TGTGTGTGTGTGTGTGTGTGTGTGTGTGTGTGTGTGTGTGTGTGTGTTGTCAAACTGATGACTTCAAAAAACTAACCAAAAAAAAAGGCCAGATACATTATTCAGTTTTCTTAACTCTAAGATACATGCACCAATACTTCATTGTGGAACTACAAATAAATAAATATATATATATTCATTCATTCATTTTCATTTCGGCTTAATCCCTTTAATAATCTGGGGTCGCCACAGCGGAATGAACCGCCAACTTATCCAGCATATGTTTTTACGCAGCGGATGCCCTTCCAGCTGCAACCCATCTCTGGGAAACATCCATACACACTCATTCACACACATACACTACGGACAATTTAGCTTACCCAATTCACCTATACTGCAAGTCTTTGGACTTGTGTGGGAAACCGGAGCACCCGGAGGAAACCCACGCCAACACGGTGAGAACATGCAAACTCCACACAGAAATCCCAACTGACCCAGCCGAGGCTTGAACCAGCGACCTTCTTGCTGTGAGGCGACTGTGCTACCCACTGCGCCACCGCGTAGCCACACACACACACACACATATATATATATATAAAACTAAACAATAAAGCCAGCAAGCAAACTAACAGTTTGTTAATGTTTTAGTATTTTATTTTGCAAGGCAAGTTAATTTATATGACCCATTTGGCACACAATAGTAATTAAAAGTGCTTAACATAAACAAGAAGATTAAAAGAATCATAAATTAATCCCAATAAGCGTAAGAAATAAAAAATGTATAATAATATAAATGATTAAAATATTAAATACAGATGAAAAATGTGTTAAAACAGGTTTAAAATGAATGAAGAAAGAAAGACAAATAGGGAATGTACACCGTAGAAAATTACACTTAAAGTATAACTTAACTTTGGTTCAAGCTGTAAAATATAATTAAATTCATTCATTCATTTTCTTTTCGGCTTAGTCCCTTTATTAATCTGGGGTCGCCACAGCGGAATGAACCGCCAACTTACCCATCACTGGGAAACATCCATACACACTCATTCACACACATACAATACGGACAATTTAGCTTACCCAATTCACCTGTACCGCATGTCTTTGGAATTGTGGGGGAAACCGGAGCACCTGGAGGAAACCCACGCCAACACAGGGAGAACATGCAAACTCCACACAGAAATGCCAACTGACCCAGCCGGGGCTCGAACCAGCGACCTTCTTGTTGTGAGGCGATTGTGCCACCCACTGTGCCACCGTGCTGCCCAATATAATTAAATCTAAATGTAAAATCCCAAAATATTCATTGCGGTCATGAAATAAACCATTGCTCATTCGGTAAAGGCACAGCTAAACAGATGTGTTGTCATTTGATTGAATTAAACTTGCATGTGTTAATTAACTTGCAGTGCATTTGAGCTTTCTCAGCCACCATAATAACCATGCATTATCAATTATTCCCATGCATTAACAGATTCATGCAGAGCCAGCAAACAAACAAACAACTAAAATAGTACAATGAATATATGGTAACACTTTACAATAAGGTTGCATTACTTAAGGCTAGTCAATGCATTTACTAGCATGAACAAACAATGGACAATGCATTTATTACAGGATTTGTTCATGTTAGTTAATGAAAGTGCAGTTGTTCATTGTTAGTTCATGTTAGTGCGGTAACTAATGTTAACAAGCATGAATTTGGACGTCAATAATGCTGTACAATTATTGTTCATAATTGGTTCATCTTAGTAAATACATCATCTAATGAAACCTTATTGTAAAGTGTGACTGATTATCCATGCTGGCCTACAGTGAGGTGTGTCTGATGATTCAATCTAATGCAATACATCTTTCCTCTCTCAGAAACTGATGAGTGATCTGGAGGAGAAGGAGAAAGAGCTGAATAAGCTTAAGGCAAAGGTGGACACGCTGCTGAAGAACCAGCACCCAGCATCTGATAAGATAGAGGTGAGGAAACAAAACTGGGGGCTTTTAAAGGAGCGGTTGCGTTTGCGAAATTGCATGTCAAACAGGTCTGCTGTATGTTATGTAAGAGATAATGAACATCCAGACGATTGTTCTCACAGAATAAAACCCAACAGGCGTATCGGCAGCCTGATAAGAAGACCGAAGGGCTTTACTCTGTGAAAACAACAGCTAGATGTATAGTTGAAGCCAGAATTATTCGCCCTCCTTTTTTAAACGCGTTTCTCTGGGTCTTGCAGGCTTATATGGACACACTGCAAACCCAGTGGAGCTGGTTACTGCAGATCACCAAGTGCATCCATGTTCACCTGAAGGAGAACGCAGCCTACAGCCAGGTAAATCTGTACTGGATTGATAATCTGTCATTACTAATGCATAAGTGCATTATAGCGTAAGTGATATGACAACTGTAGCCCTGATAACTGAAGATTTATTTATTATATAAATATACATATATATTATATATATGACATACAAGTTAATT
>CAIGQW010055679.1:6328456-6353456 GCA_903798125.1 Danio choprae | reverse complement strand
ACATATATATATATATATATATATATATATTGTTTTGTTTTATTTTTTATTTTTATTTTTTTTGTTTTATTTGATTTATTCTTTATTTTATTTTAGTATATTTATTTATTTATTTTATTTTATTATTTTTTTTTATTTATTGTTTTATTTTATTTAAATTTATTGTATATTTTTATTTATTTTATTTTACTTTTTTTTTTTTTTTCTTCTTCATTTTTTTTTTTATTTAATTTTTTACGTTTAAACAGACATTGGAGAAAAAATATACAGGGGGGCTAATAAGGGGGGCTAATAATTCAGGCTAAAACCCCAGTTTGTGTTTTACAGAAAGGCATTATGAAGGGTAATGAAGGTATCCTGAAAGACAACTCTCAGCGCAGTAAGTGGCATGTGACTGGACCTGGAGGACTGGACATGCTCATCCCATCTGTGTGTCTGATCATCCCACCGCCAAACCCTCTGAGCATCAGCCTGGCAAATAAGTACGACACACACTCACACAGACACACACTCATACTCACACAGACACACACACAGACAGACGCGCACACACACAGTACACTTATTTACACATATGTACACTGTAAGAAATGTAATGACAAAATTGATTGATTAATTAATTGATTGATTGATTGATTGATTGATTGATTGATTGATTGATTGACAGGAACGAGCAGTATTATGAAGCCATCATGTCCATCTGGAGTCAGCTGTACATCAACATCAAGAGTCTGATATCCTGGCAGTACTGTCTGAGAGACATCCAGCACATCAACACCCTCACCCTCTCTATGGTAGGATCTCATGCACAGATTACAGTACAGTTAAAGTGACCCATCATGCTTTTTACAGATGTTACTTTCCATGCAGTGAGCGATGTAGTTGTTTGAAAATGTAAAAGGTCTGCAAAAAGCAAACGCCGCTGTCATCAGTCATTTTTATATTGCTTTCCTGGACAAATTTATGAAGGTTTGTAACAAACAGCCTAAGGTCTTCATCGTGAACGCGTACTTTGACAGTCAAACACTGTACTTTTAGCTGAGGCCTTGAAGAGTTTGGTTCATGTTGTCAAGATGATGCTGTTTTCTGTGCTGTGAAAGAAAATTCTGGATTGTGAAAAGCTGGATTTTTGATATGGTAACATGCAAGTGGTTTCTGACACTGATTGTAAGCAGTAGACCAATCACAACAGACTAATAAAGGAGAGTTGAGCCATCTGTCCAATCACAGAGTATAGCCATCTGACCAATCAGAGCATACCAGAGCCATCTGACCAATCAGAGCAGAGTAGAGCCAGAGAAGAGCTGCGTGACCAATCAGAGTAGGGCCATCTGACCAGTCAGAGCAGAGTATAGACACCTGACCAGTCAGAGCAGTGCAGAGCCAGCTGACCAATAAGAGCAGAGTATGGCTGACCAATCAGAGCAGAGTAGACCCACATGACCAGTCAGAGCACAGTATTACTGACCAATCAGAGCAGAGAAGAGCTGTGGGATTTATCAGAGTAGAATAAAGCTAAAGAGAAGAGCCGCGTGACCAATCAGAGTAGGGCCATCTGACTAGTCAGAGCAGAGTAGAGGCTCCGGACCAGTCAGAGCAGTGGAGAGCCACCTGATCAATCAGAGCAGACTACAGGTGACCAATCAGAGCAGCGTAGAGCCGCTTGACCAATTAGACTAGAGCTATCTGACCAATCAGAGCAGCGTAGAGCTGCTTGACCAATTAGAGTAGAGCCATCTGACCAATCAGAGCAAAGTAGAGCCACCTGACCAATCAGAGCAGAGTATGGCTGACCAATCAGATCAAAGTACAACCATCCGAACAATCAGAGCAAAGTAAGGCCATCTAAGCAAGCAGAGCAGAGTACGAGTGACCAATCAGAGCAGCGTAGAGGCGCTTGACCAATCAGAGTAGAGCCATCTGACCAATCAGAGCCAAGTAGAGCCACCTGACCAATCAGAGCAGAGTATGGCTGACCGATTAGAGCAGAGTACAACCATCCAAACAATCAAAGCAGAGCAGAGCCACCTGACCAATCAGAGCAGAGTATGACTGACCAATCAGAGCAGAGTACAAACATCCGAACAATCAGAGCAGAGTACCAGTCATCTGACCAATCATAATTTGTACATAAACATGATTATTATCATTAGTATATAGATGGCTTTGGCAAAAATAATTTCTGACTAGTAATCACAGACCTCTTCTCTATGAGCGAATAATAAACATGGGGTTGTACTTTCCTGTAGGCATCTCTGTCTTAATGTCATAATGTTCTGTAAATGGCTTTGAATGAAGCTCCATATCTGGCTGCTGTAGGTGTTTATGAGCTTCTCCGTCTCTTTTAGCTGACACAAATGCGTCCTGAGGAGTATCGTCAAACCATCAAGAACCTGGAGATCCACTACCAGGAGTTTCTGCGCAACAGTCTTGGCTCTGAGATGTTTGGTGATGAAGACAAGAGAAAGATGGAGCTTCAGTACGCCGGAGCTCAGTCCCACTACGACCAGCTGGTGATCCAGCTGCCCAACTACAGTAAGAGCACCATTCACACACAAACACACACTCATTTTCTGGGAGATAAGCATAAATGTAGTGTTCAGAGTTTTCAGGCCAGTACAGTTTTTGAAGAGGTATTATTTTGGTTAATATGAATTATTGCAAATGTTGAGATTAATAGAGTTAATCACATTTAACGTCAAGACAGGTAAAGGAAAGAAAGAAATCACAATGAGTCACATTAAGAATAAAAGTGTGTGCATATATAAATGCACCCATGCATGCATATTCATTCATTTTCTTTTCGGCTTAGTCCCTTTATTAATCTGGGGTCGCCACAGCGGAATGAACCACCAACTTATCCAGCATATGTTTTACACAGAGGATGCCCTTCCAGCTGCAACCCATCACTGGGAAACATCCATACACACTCATTCACACACATACACTATGGATAATTTAGCTTACACAATTCACCTATAGCGCATGTCTTTGGACTTGTGGGGGAAACCGGAGCACCCGGAGGAAACCCACACCAACACGGGGAGAACATGCAAACTCCACACAGAAACGCCAACTGACCCAGCCGAGGCTCGAACCAGCGACCTTCTTGCTGTGAGGTGATCGTGCTACCCACTGCCCTCCGTGAGGCCCAATCATGCATGCATAAACTTGAGAAAATGTTTATTTATATTTAGATATAAAATATATATATGTATATGATAAAAATTAAGGGTGACACGGTGACTCACAGCAAGAAGGTCCCTGGTTCGAGTCCCGGCTGTGTCAGTTGGCGTTTCTGTGTGGAGTTTGCATGTTGTCCCTGTGTTGGCGTGGGTTTCCTCCGGGTGCTCCGGTTTCCCTTTCCTGGACATGCACTATAGGGGAATTAGATTAACTAAATTGGCCGTAGTGTATGTGTGAATGCGAGAGTGTATGGGTGTTTCCCTGTACTGGGTTGCAGCTGGAAGGGCATCCGCTGCGTAAAACATATGAATGAATGATAAAAATTATATATGAATTTAAATATCTATTTAATAAAATAGTTTTGTATAGTTTGGTTGTCTATGTATGTGTGTTTTTTACATATTAGGGGTTGAATGACTGGTGACGTCATCAATAAAACACAAATGTTTTGCAACACACCACAATCTGCTATATATTTACTGGAAAAAAATGTACATGGTGTTTGACAGCTCATAACACCTTGCAAAAACAATGCAACATTACCAATGACTACTTTTAGTGCAAAACAAATGCATTGTCAGCATTTTTATATCGTTATTAATATAACATTAGCACCCGGGCTAATTTTAATGCTAAATAAATGCAGTCAACACTGAGATCTTGACTCGTACTACTAAGAATGTAGCAATAGCAGATATGTTTAGTGCTAAAGTAAGTAATGCATTCATCGTCAGTACATTCAACACCAATTCATGGCACAACTTTACGCTCAAAACACAAAGGGCCAGAAAGCTGCTCCAAATCTTGCTCAAGTCGGGCGCTTTTTGCGGTTACTGCTCGTCTTGGCTATCAGACGTCTCCTCTTCATCTTCACCATGTTCACCTGAGATGATATGCTGTTAAATACTGGATTTCATGCAGAAAAACTACATTACCCATGATGCTGCACAGAAAAATTCCACCAACCAGAGAGTGTTAACAAGCAAAACGTGCCAAAAAAAAGATGTAGCTCCGCCCACTCACTTGAAGCACTCCGAACTGAGTTGCTGTCACTACTCTAAATTAAAAATATATAAACTTGAAATAAATTATCTGTACTGATATGAGAACTTTTTTCATATAGTAAGTTTAATACATTATAAATGTAAAAATATAAATATAATAATAAATATTCTATTATATTTATCTGATTTATGGTTCATGGGATTGTAGTTCCCTTTTTAAAGCTGTTCAGTTATACATCTTCTGAATGAAATGCCTACTTTACTACATCCAATCAGCTCGCAGTAGAAAAAACAAGCCACTCCCACTGTTTACTTATTTAAATATACAAAACAAAAGCTTCCAGTTCATGCAGACTTTAATGTACTGTAGCTTTGCAAAGCAGTCCAGCTGTGTGTTGTTGTGTTAGACGAGCGTTGTCTGAGTGTTTGTTTGTCCTCTAGGGGAGAATGGAGTGATCAGAGAGGTGGTCATGGTGGAGACGGATTCCAAGCTGAAATCGGAGGTATCGAGTGGGAAGATGACGGCTGTGAATGCTTCGGCATCGGCTACGGGTCTGAATGTGAGTCTGCTGTCGGACCTCAGCACTCTGAGACGCAGACTAGAGACTGCAGAAGCCGGACTCACCAAACATCTGCACGTCCCGCTGAAGGAGAACAGCGTTCAGGAGTGCTCACAGAGACTCGTGCTGCTGCAGGTACAGACAAACACTGCTTACAGTTAAAGTCAAGATGATTCGCCCTCCTGTGAATTTATTTTCCAATATTTCCCACATGATGTTGAACAGATTCAGGAGTTTCTCCCAGTATTTCCTATAATATTTGTTCTTCTGGAGAAAGTCTTATTTGTTTTATTTCGGCTAGAATAAAAGCAGTTATTAATATTTTTAAAGCCATTTTAAGGTCAATATTATTCGCCCCCTTCAGCAATATTAGTGTTGGATTGTCTCCAGAACAAACCACTGTTATACAATGACTTGCCTAATTACCCTAACTTTACCCTAATTAACCCAGTGAAGCCTTTAAATGTCCCTTTAAGCTGAATACTAGTGTCATGAAGAATATCTAGTCTAATATTGTGCTGTCATTGTTTTTGGTACTAGCTCCAAATCTCTTATTTAATATCCCCAATGCACTGTTGCTATTTTAGGGTGTTCATCGTGATCTGGACTCCATCCGGGACGAGTATCTGCATCTGAGGGAGAAGATTATGAGAGAGCTGGAGGGCAGCAGTAGCCCCGAGCAGAGCCGATACCTGCGCGCCGAACTGGACCTGATCAACCAGAAACTGGGCAGCCTGCAGGGCTTCTCCACTGCATACATCCAGAGGCAAGAACATTCATACAACAACCAGTATTATCAGTGCTAGAAATGCATTGGCTCCGTTCTACTCAAATCGATTGCCATTTATGGCCTAGACAGTGTAGATTAGGTTTCCTCTTTAAATGGACATGGACCCTGATATATATCGCAGATTTGAAGGGGTTTGTATTTATTAGTTATTTATATACACTAGGGTGACACTGTGGCGCAGTGGGTAGCACGATCGCCTCACAGCAAGAAGGTCGCTGGCTCGAGCCTCGGCTGGGTCAGTTGGCGTTTCTGTGTGGAGTTTGCAAGCTAAATTGTCCCTAGTGTATGTGTGTGAATGAGTGTGTGTGGATGTTTCCCAGTGATGGGTTGCAGCTGGAAGGGCATCTGCTACGTAAAACATATGCTGGATAAGTTGGCGGTTCATTTTGCTGTGGCGACCCCAGATTAATAAAGGGACTAAGCCGAAATGAAAATGAAGGAATGAATGAATATATACACTAGGGTGACACGGTGGCTCAGTGGGTAGCCCTGTCGCCTCACAGCAAGAAGGTAGCTGGTTCGAGTCCCGGCTGGGCCAATTGGCATTTCTGTGTAGAGTTTGCATGTTTTTCCCGTGTTGGCGTGGGTTTCCTCCGGGTGCTCCGGTTTCCCCCACAGTCCAAACACATGCGCTATAGGTGAATTGGATTAACTAAATTGGCCGTAGTGTATGAGTGTGTGTGTGAATGAGCGTGTATGGGTGTTTCCCAGTACTGGGTTGCGGCTGGAAGGGCATCCGCTGCGTAAAACATATGCTGGAATAGTTGGCGGTTCATTCCGCTGTGGCGACCCCTGATAATAATTGACTAAGCCAATTTTTATACACTAAAAATATATATTTTTCTGCTTGTTCAATCTACTTGCGGAAGCTTAAGCAACACAATTCTTACGAAATTTTTGGGACAACTTAATAGTTTTATGTTCAATCCACTTAAACTTGTTAACTTAGTTGATTTGTGTTGGGACAACCTAAATGAATTGTGTGGAGCCCTGCATATACAGTATACAGTATAGGCTCGTTCTAACTGCATTCTCATAGGCTTTATAACACAAGTCAATATTCAAGATACTCTCAAGATGGTTCTGTTTGTATTTTATACTCCCAGCATGTCATGATTTTCCCAAGTATGATGCGATCCTGGATTAACATCTACATTGATCCTGGAACATCATTTATTTATGAGTGTAATCCATACCTATTCCCTACCCCTAACCCAACCATAACTGTAAATTATTCCCAAAATGAGAGGGGAATAACAGTTGGAGAACACTCATGTAGAAGTGCATAAACCTAACCGTACACCTAAACTTAACATAAACAGTATATCCCTTAATTCTGATTGGCTGATTGGAATGTTGTTCCAGGATCAACATAGATGTTAATGATCAACATGTCCTACTTGGTGAAATCATGCTGGTGCTCCCAGCACACCCCCAGTATCTACAGTCTAAAATGACCATCAGCTGTTTTGATGTACCAATGTGACGTACTGTCAGTCTATGATCAGAAGTGTATGAAGGTACAAACAGAGAACTCATTACTGCTTAGGTGAACCAAAATCTGTGAATTTAACCAAACGAGGAGAAGTTAACCTATGAGCATCTGTCTTAGAGGATTATAACATGATGTTTGATGTCTGTTTTCAGGCTCGGTGCTCTGCAAGCTCTGCTCCAGCACCTCCTGCAGGCCGAGGACGTCATTAAAGTCCACGAGGCTCGTCTGACTGAGAAAGAAACCTCGTCTCTTGACCTGAACGAAGTGGAAAAGTACTGCATGACTCTCAAGGTGAACTTCCTTGACATATCTGAACCACTTGTGTTTTTTTAAAGGCACAGTGTGTAATTTTGGCCACTAGAGGGCGCGTATTCACAACCAACAAAGGCGTAGTTTGATGAGTGTGGAATCATGGGAGTTGTGGTCTTCATCATCATACGAGACTCCTGGGGAAATCATGTTGATGGATGAGTAAAGTATTCAACACTTATTATCATGGCAGGGTAGAGCAGAGTAAGAATGAAAGAAGAGAAATGAGAGAAATGCAGAAGCAACTGCTGATGAGAGACCATTTTTGGTATTATGCCACACTCCACCACTTCCTATTCTTACACTCGTGATCATGACTAGATATTTCAGGCTTCTGTTATAATGCTGCTCTGTGCAGTCGAATAACACACACAACATATAAAGGGTGCTGTTTCCCTGTTTTCTAGAAAACTAAACCGGGAATTAAGAGTGTGTGACGCCATTAGCATGAACACACAGCACACACTCCGTCTGACTAGATCAAATAGATTATTTCTGTGGACTTGAACAGATCTTCAAACATTTGGGATAATTGAAGTACTTTCATTCATTCATTTTCCTTCGGCTTAGTCTCTCTTTCAGAGATCGCCACAGCGGAATGAACCACCAACTATTCCGGCATATGTTTTACACAGCAGATGCCCTTCCAGCCGCAACCCAGTACTGGGAAACACCCATACACTCTCACATTCACACACACACACACATACACTACGGCCAAATTAGCTCATTTAATTCACCTGTAGCGCATTTGACAGAAATCTGAAAACCTGTAACCATTGACCTCCATAGTAGGAAAAACAAATACTTTTAAAGAATCATCTCATGTGCAGCTCTACTTAAGAGCATGTGTTTTTCCTTTTAAAACGATAGTCTTTGCTGTTATGTGATTTTATTGTTCTCGCTGATCAGTTTAGGGTGGGATATTAATGAAAGATTAATGATGATAATGATTAATGATACGCGAACAGTATTTTGATGAATGTATTTGGTGCTGTTTGAAAAGGGCATTCATCAGAAACAAAATTGTCTTTTTTTTCTTTAGTCTTAAAGGGACAGTTCACCCAAAAATGACATTTCTGTCGTCATTTACTCATGCTTTTAATTGTTTCAAACCTTTATGAGTTTCTTTTTTCTGTTGAACACAAAAGAAGATGTTTTGAAAAATGTTGTAAACCTGTAACCATTGACTTCCATCGTTTGTTTTTTTCTCCTATGGATGTCAATGGTTACAGATTTTCAGCTTCCTTCAAAATATCTTCTTTTGTATTTGATAGAATTGTTGAACACAAAATAAGATATTTTGAAAAATGTTGGAAACCTGTAATCATTGACTTCCATGGCATTTGCTTTCCCTACTGTGGAAGTCAATGGTTACAAATTTTCAGCTTTCTTCAAAATATCTTCTTTTTATGTTTGACAGAATTGTTTAACACAAAAGAAGATATTTTGAAAAATGTTGTAAACCTGTAACCATTGACTTCCATGGCATATGTTTTTCCTACTGTGGAAGTCAATGGTTACAAATTTTCAGCTTTCTTCAAAATATCTTCTTTTGTATTTGATAGAATTGTTTAACACAAAAGAAGATATTTTGAAAAATGTTGTAAACCTGTAACCATTTACTTCCATGATATTTGTTTTCCCTACTCTGAAAGTCAATGGCTACAAATTTTCAGCTTTCTTCAAAATATCTTCTTTTGTATTTGATAGAATTGTTGAACACAAAATAAGATATTTTGAAAAATGTTGTAAACCTGTAGCCATTGACTTCCATGATATTTGTTTTTCCTACTGTGGAAGTCAATGGTTACAAATTTTCAGCTTTCTTCAAAATATCTTCTTTTTATGTTCGACAGAATTGTTTAACACAAAAGAAGATATTTTGAAAAATGTTGTAAACCTGTAACCATTCACTTCCATGGCATATGTTTTTCCTACTGTGGAAGTCAATGGCTACAAATTTTCAGCTTTCTTCAAAATATCTTCTTTTTATGTTTGACAGGATTGTCAAATTTAGCACAAATTAGCAGAATTAGCACAAAAGAAGATATTTAGAAAAATGTCGGAAACCTGTAACCATTGACTTCTATGGCATTTTTTTGTGAGTTCTTTCTATTTTTTATGGCATTTTTGTGATTTGTCAGTTCAACTCATAAAGGTTAGAGAGAGTAGACAGCGATTAAATGTTGGGTGAACTATCCCTTTAAAAAGAGGCTCATTGAATCACTATGAAAGCATGTCTCCTACTGTATGTACAGTATTTGTATGTGAATGCAGTTTCTTGTTTTCTGTAGACTATGAAAGCAGAGCTGGAGCAGAAGAAGGGTGTTTTGAAGGCGATGGAGACGGAGCTGTCTAAAGCTGTGCACTGGAACAGTCAGATTGACCAGTCTTTCCATCAGTGTGATGTTGACCTGTCCAGATACACTGAGCTGGTCGGACAGATGACTGACCGCTGGCGCAGAATTGTGACTCAGATTGACAGCAGGTACAGAGCACATACTGCACTGGTCCTCAATCTGGTGTCCTGAATTCACATATGCACATTTGGCCAGGGTGCCAATTATACATCGACTGTCATGGGGGTCAAATGTTTTGGTAATGTTAGTTAGTGTAATACATGCTCTGTGAACCAAATTGACTCTATATATTTAATTCAATTGCATCTGATTAATATGTAGTGTTTTGAGGGATATTGAGTGTATTCTGACCCACAGTGACATCTGATTGGCCATTTCAGCAGATGTGTGATTCTCAAAGCCAACCATTTTTTGATATGAAAAAGCCATTGAAGAGTTTAGCAGCAATAAATCGATGATCATGAAAAATTACACTATTAAAATACAGATTATTCATCTCATTTGCTTTTACTTTATGCTAAATGTGGATACAAACACTTATTTTACAAGACAAGTGTCTTTTGAACACTTTATTTGTCTATCAGTGCTGTAGAGCCGCCGGTTTCAGCCTCCTCAATGAATATTTCTTAAATATTGGCGCAATTATTTCTTATAAATTGGCGCGATTATGCATTCACAATGGTATGAACCGTTTCAGGGGTGGACAAATGTATATTTATTCATTCATTCATTCATTTTCATTTCGGCTTAGTCCCTTTATTAATCTGGGGTCGCCACAGCGGAATGAACCGCCAACTTATCCAGCATATGTTTTACGCAGCGGATGCCCTTCCAGCTGCAACCCATCACTGGGAAACATCCACACACACTCATTCACACACATACACTAGGGACAATTTTAGCTTACCCAATTCACCTATAGCGCATGTCTTTGGACTTGTGGGGGAAACCGGAGCACCCGGAGGAAACCCACACCAACATGAGGAGAACATGCAAACTCCACACAGAAACGCCAACTGACCCAGCCGAGGCTCAAACCAGTGACCTTCTTGCTGTGAGGCGATCGTGCTACCCACTGCGCCACTGTGAGGCCTATTTATATGATCTATTAATTTAATTATTATTTAAGATACAGATCAGAGCAAACTGTTTACCCATACATCTTATTCTGACGCCCTTCAGGGGGGGATTAAGCTTTAAATACGAGGTCAAACAAAAAAGCTGTAGAAAGTATCTCCACCATTATTATAGTTTGATTCATTACTCTGCTTTCTTTCAGGACATGGGACCTGGAGAAGCAAGAGAAACAGCTGAATCACTACAAGCAGACCAGCTCCACGATAAACAGATGGGTTCAGGACACACGTCAGCGCCAAGATACCCTCCAGATTACCAAATTCAACAGTGTGGACAATTTAATGGACCACCTCAACCAGCAAAAGGTCAGTCAAATACACTCAGCATTGAACACACGTATAAAAGAATGCTTAAATATAAAATAATGGATTTATTCATTCAATATATACATTATCTGAAAGCTGAATAAATTCATTTTCTGTATGGTTTGTTAGGATATGATCATGTGTGGATAGATTAGACACAGCCATTAGAAAATCTGAAATCTGAATTCAGAGCGATTTCAGAAAATCATCTTTAAAATTCATTCATTCATTTTCTTTTCGGCTTAGTCCCTTTATTAATCTGGGGTCTCCACAGCGGAATGAACCGCCAACTTATCCAGCATATGTTTTACGCAGCGGATGCCCTTCCAGCTGCAACCCATCACTGGGAAACATCCATACACATTCATTTATTACGGACAATTTAGCTTACCCAAGTCACCTATACCGCATGTGTTTGGACTTGTGGGGGAAACCGGAGCACCCGGAGGAAACCCACGCCAACACGGGGAGAACATGCAAACTCCACACAGAAATGCCAACTGACCCAGCCGAGGCTCGAACCAGCGACCTTCTTGCTGTGAGGCGATTGTGCTACCCACTGTACCATCGTGTCACCCATCTTTAAAATTGTCAAAATGAAAAGTACATTACTAATCAATCATACATTTGTATACATTCATTCATTTTCATTTTGCCTTAGTCCCTTTATTAATCTGGGGTCGCCACAGTGGAATGAACCGCCAACTTATCCAGCATATGTTTTACGCAGCGAATGCCCTTCCAGCTGCAACCCATCACTGGGAAACACCCATACACACCATTCATTCATTCATTTTCTTTTCGGCTTAGTCCCTTTATTAATCTGGGGTCGCCACAGCGGAATGAACCGCCAACTTATCCAGCATATGTTTTACGCAGCGGATGCCCTTCCAGCTGCAACCCATCACTGGGAAACATCCACACACTCTCATTCACACACATACACTACGGACAATTTAGCTTACCCAATTCCCCTATAGCGCATGTGTTTGGACTTGTGGGGGAAACCGGAGCACCCGGAGGAAACCCACGCCAACACGGGGAGAACATGCAAACTCCACACAGAAACGCCAACTGACCCAGCCGAGGCTCAAACCAGCGACCTTCTTGCTGTGAGGCGATTGTGCTACCCACTGCGCCACCATGAGGCCCCATTTGTATATATTCACAGTAGGAAATGTACTAAATGTATTCGTGACACAAGATCATATCTCAATATTTTAATGGCGTTAAAAAAAATTGATTATTTTGACCCATGCAATGTATTTTTGGCTATTGCCAGAAAGATACTTAGCAAGACTGGTTTTGTGCTTCAGGGTCATAAATGTCATCTCAATATATAGCTGCGGAGACATTTTAAGGAAACAGATAGGGTCCAAATATGAAAGTGCTTTATTTCAAAGAAAAGAGCAAATTTTATCAAATAAAACCTCTGAATAGGGAATTGTAACAGTAACTGATTAACCTTTAAAGACTTTTGCATGCTCTGAGATTTGTATTTGCTTTCGTTAAACCAATCTGTTCACATTAGTTCAACTTATTTTTAATAAAACCTGTTTAACAGTAGAATCTGTGCATAAAAACTACATTACCCATAATGATATGGCCCAATCAGAGAGTTGCAGTTACATAAGTACTCATTTAATAAACTTGAAATGTGTTATTTCTATAGACACAAATACTTATAAATACTAATAGTTTCATATTAATGTAATTTTAATAAAATTGTGTCATTGTGTAGCTGCAATGCTTCATGGGATTGTAGTTCTTTCCCTCTGTAAGCCATAAAATACACTAGTACATTGTCGTACCATTCATTCATTCATTTTCTTTTCGGCTTAGTCCCTTTATTAATCTGGGGTCGCCACAGCGGGATGAACCGCCAACTTATCCAGCATATGTTTTACGCAGCGGATGCCCTTCCAGCTGCAACCCATCACTGGGAAACATCCACACACACCCATTCACACTCATACACTACGAACAATTTAGCTTACCCAATTCACCTATAGCTCATGTGTTTGGACTGTGGGGGAAACCGGAGCACCCGGAGGAAACCCACGCCAACACGGGGAGAACATGCAAACTCCACACAGAAACGCCAACTGACCCAGCCGAGGCTCAAACCAGCGACCTTCTTGCTGTGAGGCGATTGTGCTACCCACTGCGCCACCGTGCTGCCCCTGTTGTACCTTTGTGTTTTTTACAATTTTAATACACTGCTTGGCTTCAAATCAACCCTTGTAATGATTCTAACATTTAAATGTATAATTTAGACATTATTAAATGTATTGGGGGCCTCACGGTGGCGCAGTGGGTAGCACGTTCACCTCACAGCAAGAAGGTCGCTGGTTCGAGCCTCGGCGGGGTCAGTTGGCATTTCTGTGTGGAGTTTGCATGTTCTCCCCGTGTTGGCGTGGGTTTCCCCCGGGTGCTCCGGTTTCCCCCACAAGTCCAAAGACATGCAGTATAGGTGAATTAAGTAAGCTAAATTGTCCGTAGTATATGAGTGTGAATGAGTGTGTGGATGTTTCCCAGTGATGGGTTGCAGCTGGAAGAGCATCCGCTGCGTAAAACATATGCTGGATAAGTTGGCGGTTCATTCCGCTGTGGCGACCCCAGATTAATAAAGGGACTAAGCCGAAAAGAAAATGAATGAATGAATGAATGTATTGGAAAAATGCACATGGTAACATTTAACCAGTTCTCACTTCATCTCATTCGCATGCATATCGGCTGTTAATAACATGTTATAATGCACATATTAATGCCTTATTCTGCATGACCAGATTCTACATCTCTGAATCATAACCCACACCTAAACTAGCTAATTACAATAAGCTTCACATTAGGAGTTTATTGAGGCAAAAGCAACATCTATTAGTAAATACATGTATAAAGCGTTAACATGCACTCTGCAGTAGGGAACGCATTGGAAGTCACTTTTATTTCTATAGCCTTTAATACAGAGCAGGCAATGCAGCTTTACAAAGAATATCAGGTATGATGTTTCATACTTTAAAGAGTTTTAAAGTACACAAGTCACATGTACACATTAAGATAAACAAACGCTTGCACTGTGAAATAAGGAAATAAGGCCAAATCTAAAATAATATGTTAAAAAATGCAATAAAAATGTGCCTTTGAGCAAATATCAAGTACATGTAGCTGTGATTTAGATCTTGTTTTGGCTAGGGCTGTGCACTAAATAATGAAACGACTTTAAAACACCATGTTGTGCATTCTTAGACTAAATTGTAGTACATATTTAGATAATACTGATGCATTTGGATATATATCTAGAGACAGAATAAAATATGTTGAATTAAAAAAAAATGTATATATCGTTCAATGAACAGGCGCTGTATTCTGAGATAAAGGGAAAGAAAGAAAAGGTGGATGCTGTGGTGAAAGACTCAGACACATGTGCTGTCTCCATAAAGGTGAGACTCCTTTTTATTTATTCATTCATTCATTTATTTCTGTGATCATTCATGCAATTTATGCCGAGTACTAGTATCTTGCAAAATAACTAGTAAAATATTATGTACTGTCATCATGGCATAGACAAAGGAAATTAGTTATTAAAAGTATTATGTTTAAAGATGTGTCGAAAAAAATCCATTAAACATCACTTGGGAAATGTTTGTATATTTTAGGTAGGGCTAATACTTTTGCCCTTTTAATATTGCAAGAGGCTCAGTTTTCTGATTTCTATGTTGCCAGGACTATGAGCTCCAGTTGGCGTCTTATAGTGCAGGTCTGGAGACTCTGCTCAACATTCCCATCAAAAAGACTATGCTGCAGTCTCCAGCCACTGTTCTCAGGGAGGAGGTAATCATACCACACCGAAATATATATGATTTACTTGAATATATTCAAGAGTATTCAATATACCTTGGTTTTCAAGATACCTTTTCTACCTATACTGACTTTACCCACAATAACTGTTTCACTACAGGCAACAGATTTGCAGTCTCGCTACATAGAGCTCTTGACACGATCAAGTGACTACTACAAATTCCTTGGGGAAATGCTGAAAAACATGGAGGAGTTAAAGGTAAAAGTGTTGTTTCAGATTTATTGTCTTGTGAATAGACAGTTGGCATCATTCATTCATTTTCTTTTCGGCATAGTCCCTTTATTAATCTGGGGTCGCCACAGCGGAATGAACCGCCAACTTATCCAGCATATGTTTTACACAGCGGATGCCCTTCCAGCTGCAACCCATCATTGGGAAACATCCACACACACCCATTCACACACATACACTACGGACAATTTAGCTTACCCAATTCACCTATACCGCATGTCTTTGGACTTGTGGGGGAAACCGGAGCACCCGGAGGAAACCCACACAGACACGGGGAGAACATGCAAACTCCACACAGAAATGCCAACTGACCCAGCCGAGGCTCGAACCAGTGACCTTCTTGCTGTGAGGTGAACGTGCTACCCACTTCGCCACCGTGAGGCCCCAGTTGGCATCAAGTGTCTCTTTTTTTTTGAGAAGAGTCTTTCCTTCATTTTGATTATTGTCAAAGTTCCTTTAAGGCAAGTCCTTTCACTCGCCAGCCATCTTTGAGACACCTCTCGGGCAGTATGCTCAGGCATTCTGTTTGAATGGGGAAACATGAAATTCTCCAAAATTGCTTGCCAAGCTTAAGATTAAATGTCATATTAGGAATCACTAATGAAATTAAACAACAACTGTCTCTTTAGTTTCATTTCTGAACCTTCGAATCACACAAAGTCTGCAGAAACTCACGCCTGGTCTGAGCCACTCCCCTGGAGAATCATCAGTCTATATCGAACGATGATCGGCTCCTTTACTAGAAGGCGGGGCTTCATTCGCCATATTGATCGTTACACTTTTCCCCATTGAAAACTATACAAGTGACACGTCTTGTGTATTCTATAGTCTTTGTTATTGTTACGCTTGGTTTATTGTCACTAACTACTACTATTCCCTTTTTTAATAGATGCGGAACACTAAAATTGAGCTTTTGGAGGAGGAACTGAGACGCCTCAAGGACAACCTCAAAGATCAAAACCAGAAGAACAAATCACTGGACGACAGTTTGTCTCGCTTTCGTCTGGAGCTGACCCAGTCCAAAGAGCAGCTCATATCTATGGAGGAGGTGAAGAGAACCCAGGCCAGGCAATGCAACACTGCTCAGGAAAGCCTGGATAGTACCCAGAACCAGCTGAAGAGTTTACAAGATGAGATGTCCCGCCTTACATTCCTCATCGAGGAGGAAAAGCGCAAGCGAAGGCTGGCCGAGGAGCGCTACACTAACCAGCAGGAGGAGTATGAGCTGGCCATGCGCAAGAGACAGAAAGAACTTGAGGAGCTCACTTTGTCCAAAAGTCAATTTGAAAGAGCCATCAAAGAGAAAGAGCGGGAGATTGAACGGCTGAAATTACAGCTGCAGGACGAGGCCTCCCGACGCTCTGCAGCAGAACTGGAGACCTCAAAGGTAAGAACCCAGTTGAACCAGGACATAAATAGCCTAAAGCAAACATATGAATCTGAGATCCACGTCACCAAGACCACTGTGCTCAAGTCAGCACAGCAGAAGGATGAGGAATCGGCATCTCTGAGACTTCAGGTAGACAGGTTAACCTCTGAGAAGAGAGATCTGGAAGAGGAACTAAGAAAACTGCAGCTTTCTTTCTCCCACACGGAAGCAGCACGAAGGAAAGCAGAAGAGGACGCGCATCAGAAGAGATCTATGGCTGCAGATGAAACCAGATCCAAGAAGGAACTGGAGTCACAGATTCAGATCATAATTCGTCAAAGGGAAGAGATTGAAACGAGACACAAGATGAACCTGGCTGATGCAAACAGAGTTGCTCAGGAAAAGAGCCGTGAGATTACATTGCTGACGCAAAATTTGCAAGATGAGACCAGGCGGAGGAAAGCAATGGAGGTTGAGAATCAAAGCCTCAGACAGTCTCAGGCTGAAATACTCGCCAAGCAGACTTCAACCACAGAGGTCATCAACAAATTGAAGGTCTCTGAGCAAGAGGTCCTCATTATAAAGAGAGAGATGGATGTACAAAAAAGTGATAAGATGAAGTTGGAGCAGAACGCCACCAGATTGCAGAGTCGCATAAATGAACTGCAGTCCAAGGTGAATGAGTTGCAGGCTGAACTGGAGAAAGAGAGAAGGAATAATCAGGATGAGCTCACGAGGAGAAAACGGATGGAAACGGAGTTGGATAGGGTGAATCAGACGTGCCGTGAATACACCACTACCATCAGCACTCTGCGGGTCCAACAAGAGAAAGAAAGTTCTTCCGGACGGAGGTTCGAGCAGGAGCTTCGCAGTTCAAAAGACGAGTTGGAGAGAAGCTTAAAGGAGTATAAAATCACAGTAGAGAATCTGACCAAAGTCAATGCAGAGCTTAAAGCTTTGCAACAGCAGCTTCTACGGGAGCAGGGCCTGGTCCGAGAGGCTAATCAGCGAAATGATTCCCTCTACAAGACTATTGAGGAGAAGAGTCGACTACTAAATGAGAGCACTAGCGAGGTTGAGAAGTTGCAGACCCTCACCCAGAATCTTACCAAGGAGCGCCTGCGGCTTGAAGAGGAACTAAGGAACGTGCGGCTCGAGCGGGATGATGCTAAACGAAGTCTGGGCACCATTGAGAGTGAAAGCGCATCCCGATTGTCTGCCATTCAGTTTCAGTTACAAACCAGCAATAACAGAGCACTGGAACTGCAGGAACTAATCAATGAACTGACAAAAGAGAGGGAAAGTTTAAGGGTGGAAATCGCCCAAATCCAAAAGCAGTTCTCAGAGGTATTTTATTCTGAGTGAACCAAGCAGTTTTCTTCTGTTTCAGCCGAATCAAAAAATACATCACCATTTTCAGATAACTTTGCTGGATAATGCTTTGCTGCCTAATATTTGTGACTTTTGAAAGCACGTTTTCTGCATAACACTGCACGGTTGCTGTCTTTCTGCTCATTTTTTCCCCTGTGAAAAATAATCCTTTGTTTTATTCTAACCAATCCAGTCTTAATCAAACAATAATTATTGTGATGCATTATTCAATCCTCTAATATTACTAAAAAGCATTCTTTTAACAACACCATTTCTCATTTATTTTTCAGACATCCATGATGATCCAGAGATCTGATTCAAACTACAAAGACATTGTGCAAGAGAGAGATAGTCTCTTAATCAAACTGAAGCTGCTGCAGCAGGACAAAGATAAGCAGCAGCGATATGAAGAGGAGCTCAGGCGCATCAAACTTACCTTGGAATCAGAGACGAAACAGAAGCAGCGTCTCCAGGATGAAATCGATAAAATCACCAAGGATTTCAAGTACTGGAAAAGCCAGTACGAGTTAAAAGAAGGGCAGATCAGACAGAGTGAGATGGATAGAGACAGAGTAGAGAGAGACAGAGCCTCCTTGCAGAGTGAGATCCAAAGATTGACCGCTGAGCTGAGAAGTGTTGAGGAACGCTACAGAGGTCGTCTTCAGGGCTCAGAGAAGGAAATCTCTGAGCTAATGCGTAGGAAGGAGTCTTTGGAAATTGAGCTGAGGAGATTGCAACAGCGTCCAGTTGCAACCTGCAAGCAAACCCAGACGGATGAGATTCCTAAGCCTGTGGTTGAGCAGAAATTGACCGTTCAAGGTCTCCGTGGTGAGGTCTCACTTACAGAGCTTGTGGATTCAGACCTGCTCGATCAAACTGATTTGGACAAAATAAACCGAGGACAACTAACCAGCAAAGATATCGAGTGCAAACTCAAATCATACCTTGGTGGCTCTGATTGTATTGCCGGTATCTATGATGAGGCCAAGGATAGAGTCATGCCTTTTTACCAGGCCATGAAAGATGGTCTACTCCGACGGGGAACCACACTGGAGCTCCTGGAGGCCCAGGCTGCCTCTGGTTTCATAATTGACCCAGTTAACAATATCTGTATGACTGTGGAAGAAGCTTGGAAAAGAGGTCTTGTGGGAAAGGAGTTCAAAGACAAACTCCTGTCTGCTGAGAAGGCTGTGACGGGATACAAAGATCCCGCAACAGGAAAGATCATCTCACTCTTTCAAGCTATTGAGAAAGAGATCATTGAGAAAGGCCATGGAATCAGACTGCTGGAAGCTCAGATAGCCAGCGGTGGGATCATTGATCCCAAAGGTAGCCATCGAATCGATGTGGAAGTGGCTTACAGGAAGGGTTACTTTGACCGTGAGATGAATGAGATTTTGTCCTATGAGGGGGATGACACCAAAGGTTTCTTTGATCCCAACACCCATGAAAACCTCACATATCTAGATTTGAAAAAGAGGTGCATTAAAGATCCCAAGACTGGGCTCATGCTTTTGCCTTTAAATGACAAGCAGAAACCAAAGCAGACGACAACCCAGAAGAACACACTACGCAAAAGAAGAGTGGTGATCGTAGACCCTGACACTGGTAAAGAGATGACTGTACGAGAAGCGTACCATCGAGAGTTAATTGACTATGACACCTTTCTGGAACTCTCCGAACAAGAGTGCGAGTGGGAGGAGATCACAATTGAAACATCTGATGGAACCAAACGTTTACTTATTGTCGATCGCAAAACTGGAATCCAGTATGACATTCAGGAGTCCCTACAGAGGGGAATTATCAATAAGCAAACTTTGGAAAAGTACCGTGAAGGGACTATGACGCTCACTGAGTTTGCAGCTCTGATCACAAGTAAAAGCAACAGCTCTGAGCTTGCCATCTTCTCCAGCAGTCCTGAGGACGTAGCCACTTGCAGTAGTCCCACACAGCCATCATCCCCAACCGTCCGCAAACGATTTGCAAGTGTTTCCATAACACTTTCCCCTCCATCGGATATTTTTGACGACCAGAGCCCTGTGGGAGCAATATTTGATACGGAGACCCTAGAGAAGATAACCATCCCTGAGGCTCAGCGACGCGGAATAGTGGACAACATCACCGCTCAACGTCTCCTTGAAGCGCAGGTTTGCTCTGGAGGAATTATCAATCCCGCTTCAGGCCAGAGACTATCTCTGAAAGATGCCGTACAGCAAAGCCTTATCGATGAAGACATGAGCGTGAAGCTAAAACCAGCCCAGAAGGCTTATGAAGGTTTTGAGGATGTGAAGACCAAGAGGAAACTTTCTGCTGCCGAAGCCATGAAGGAAAAATGGTTGCCTTACGAAGCCGGCCAGAGGTTTCTGGAGTTCCAGTATCTCACAGGCGGACTTATAGAGCCAGGCACTGGACGCCGAGTAAGCATTGAGGAGTCTATCCGGAAAGGGTGGCTTGATGGCAAAGGGGCACAAAAGCTGCAAGATACCAGGAGCTACATTAAGAATCTTACCTGTCCCAAAACCAAGCTTAAAATCTCATACAAAGAGGCGATGGATAACTGCATGGTGGAGGAGAACAATGGCATGAAGATGCTCCAGGCGACCTCCATGTCTACCAAAGGCATAAGCAGCCCCTATAATGTGTCCTCAGGACCAAGCTCTCGTTCTGGATCCAGAGCCGGGTCCCGAACAGGCTCAAGAAGTGGATCGCGCAGAGGCAGTGTTGACTACAGCTCTTCTTCTGTTTCTTACACCTTCTTCTCTTCTTCTTCTTAATGGCATTATAATTCCTACGCGTAATATGTACAATTTTACACCTTAGAATGATTTTCTATTTGTGAGGGTTCCAGTATGGGTTTGGGATACAGAATGTAGATCGACTTGTTTGAAACATGTCTGCTTTCACAGCTTTTATTAGCACTGATATATTTCCTTGGGTGTTTTTGTTTAGATTATGAATGCAGCAGATGTAAGTGTTTTTCGTTATTTTCAGAAGGGGGATTGTAGATTCATCGTAACATTTAACAGTGTTTTGGTCATTCCTTATTTGGTTTGTTTGCTATAAGATACTGTACTGGGCCTCACAGTGGCGCAGTGGGTAGCACGTTCGCCTCACAGCAAGAAGGTCGCTGGTTCGAGCCTCGGCTGGGTCAGTTGGCGTTTCTGTGTGGAGTTTGCATGTTCTCCCCGTGTTGGCGTGGGTTTCCTCCAGGTGCTCCGGTTTCCCCCACAAGTCCAAAGACATGCGGTATAGGTGAATTGGGTAGACTAAATTGTCCGTAGTGTATGAATGTGAATGGGTGTGTATGGATGTTTCCCAGAGATGGGTTGCAGCTGGAAGGGCATCCGCTGCGTAAAACATATGCTGGATAAGTTGGCGGTTCATTCCGCTGTGGCGACCCCAGATTAATAAAGGGACTAAGCCGAAATGAAAATGAATGAATGAATGAAGATACTGTACTGAATTATTTTGCCTGGCCTGTTTTATTTACATTTGACATATATTCATGTAGAAGACCTAATTAATATCCTAATTGACTTCCACATCCGAAAAATACGCAGTTTATCACCGAACAGCGTCTTCATATAGTTTAGACAGTAAGAATCATCTGCTGACTTAGTATCAACATGTATTTTCTTATTTCAAAGCGGAAATCTGATATATTTTGAGATTAGCCTCTAATAAATGAATATTTGATCTGATTGTGTTTATATAGAGACATTTAAGCAATAAATTCTATCAAAACTAATACTTTCTCTGTTCATTTCTTTTACTTTTGAAACCTTTATTCCAGATTTACCTTGCAATTTAAGTTGAATGACAAACATGTATGTGCAATATGATTTATGTAACACTTTACAAAATAAGCTGTAAGGCAAATATGCCGCCCAAAGTGCATTTTGGATAATGGTTAGGACTGATTATATAGTGTCTAGACAAAAGCGAAACTTTGAGCTTGTTCCAATAGCCACAAGACCACATGCTTGTGACAGGAAAAATGCCAAATCTCTGCACTTAAAGCAGCGGTGCCCAAACATTTTCTTATAAAGGGCCAAAAACCAAACTCGATTGAGGCTAGTGGGCCGGAGGTAAATATAGTTGCCATGGGTAATTTCCTAATTTATTTAATAATATTTAAAAATAACTGGAAATCATTAGGGCCTCACGGTGGCGCAGTGGGTAGCACGTTCGCCTCACAGCAAGAAGGTCGCTGGTTCGAGCCTCGGCTGGGTCAGTTGCCGTTTCTGCGTGGGTTTCCTCCGGGTGATCCGGTTTCCCCCACAAGTCCAAACACATGCGCTATAGGGGAATTGGGTAAGCTAAATTGTCCGTAGTGTATGTGTGTGGATGTTTCCCAGTGATGGGTTGCAGCTGGAAGGGCATCCGCTGCGTAAAACATATGCTGGATAAGTTGGCGGTTCATTCCGCCGTGGCGACCCCAGATTAATAAAGGGACTAAGCCGAAAAGAAAATTAATGAATTAAAATCAAAGTGTGTAAATAAATTGTTTGAATAATTTTTATAAGGTCAAGTGTGTGTGTGTGTGTGTGTGTGTGTGTGTGTGTGTGTGTCCCTATCAGGCGATTAAAGGGTCTACAAACACTTGTGATCACCAGTTGGACCAGTTACTGAAAATAGCATTTGTTATCTAGACAAGTGGTCAAGTGCAGACCTTGGCAGGATCTGACAATGCACACTTTATATAATAGACAAATAAACATAGAGCAGGCCTATAACAGAAGCCAATTCCTTATTCACAGTACGAGATCGAACACACAAGATCAGGATTAACTACTTCCGGTAAGATTCTGAAGCGAGCATATGATGGATGGAAACTTGTAGTTTCCTATTATGTTTGTTTGTTATGTATTACCATAAACACAGTGGTGTGTGGAGGAAGTTCGTTGGTCGTTTACTGCCGTCTATTATTCATTTCCCCATAGATAGGCAAATTAATCGAAAGATCTAAAACAATAATACAAACCTTCCGCGTTGCAGTGAAGTGACTGGACTGAAGATAGTCACATGAAAATGACAACATGTATGATGTATGGAGAATTATGAAAAAATACTACAGCAATTTATCGTACATTTTTTAACCACACTATAATAAAGTACTTGAATTAATATGTTGTAGTAATTCTATCAGTTGCTATGCTAACGCGACTAGTAGGCTAATATAAACAAAATACTCAGTACAGTATTTTTCTGCAACTAAAGGGTATATTTACACTGCTATACACATTATAGCACAGTATGTATTACAGTTGATAACCAATAGGTGGCGTCACTGTACTTGTATGTAATCCACCAGTATAAAAGACTAGCAAAACGAGTATTTGACTGGTTGTATGTGTAAATAATGTCTGTGTACATATTCTTAGACACACAGCATAATATTGTGTCTTGTCTAAAACAAGCTATCTGTAGTATTACGCAGGGCATCCGCTGCGTAAAACATTTGCTGGATAAGTTGGCGATTCATTCCGCTGTGGCGACCCCAGATTAATAAAGGGACTAAGCCGAAATGAATGAATGAATTTACTTAAGTATTTACTTATTTATTTACATACATAATTACTTACTTACATACTTATGTACTTACATATTTACTTACCTACATACTTATTTACTTACATCCATACTTACTTATTTACCTAATTAAATATTTACTTAAGTATTTACCTATTTACTTACTTATGTACTTACTTATTTAACTACTTATTTACTTACTTGTTTACTTACATATTTACTTATTTACTAACATACATATTAATTAATTAATTGTATTAAATACTTATTTACTTACTTACATACTTATTTATGTATTTACTTACTTACTTACTTACCTAGATATTTACAAAGGAGCCTACAATTCACACCATGCAGCTCACCAAGACATGGTCATCCGAACAGAACATCAAACCAGGTCAATTCCTTAATAAACACAATGCACCTATTGTGTGATGGCTACTTGCAGTACATCGGGATGTCTGATAACTGGTTCCTCAAAACATGGAAATGAATTCATTATACTCAAATGGCCTCCATCAGATTTCAAGGCCCTTTTGGGGTGTAGTGAAAGAGAAGATTTGTACAATGCATGACTATATACGTCTCAGAGAAATGTGTCCAGCTTTCAAAAATTAGGTAGCACATTTTAATGACGAAATATGCTATCATTGTGCTATGGCGTACAAGGTGTGATATGAGGATGCAATATTGCCCTAACCTATCTCCCAATCCCTCAGAACCTAACAAATACAGGGTTGCTAGCGTAATCTGATGGGTAAGCTAAAATGTCAGGACACTTGTAATGGCAAGGTGAACCTAATAAAGTGGCCATATTTAGAAGAAATGAGAAAGATGATCCTTGTGGTGTAACAGACAAATAATTATACAGGTGTGTGCAGTTCTATCCTGTTTGCCCTCCAGGTGTTCATGCCAGTCACGCAACAGGAAACTGCACCACAATCATCTTTTTACACCCTTCATCATGAGTTTGCATGTTCATTAGGCCAGTTCGTCCTTACTACGGTATATATGTCATGTTATTATATATGTTGAATGCTTGGTTCTGATTGGCTGATGAGTTATTTTCAGATAAACGCACGGATAAAGTAGTTCCGGCAGGTTTCCAGTGCATTACAGCTCCTATTTCTCAGCTACAACAGTCAGAAATCACCTTAAAACACAACAGAAGGCTTTGGATGGAGAAACTAGTGCTACACACAGGAGCAGTTTGAGGACAAAAACCTGACAAATGTCTGAAATACAACATCTGAACAGTGACTTTAGCTGTGGGAACAGCTATATATACCATATACAGCTATATAGAGCAGAATAATTAACTCCACTCTGTTAAATTATTCAAAAATTAATGCACACCACCCTTAGATGTGCACTATTTTTCTAATAATTTAAGGACCAGTTATTCAACTATACCTTATATATATATGTGTGTATGTGTATGTGTGTGTGTGTGTGTGTGTGTGTGTGTGTGTGTGTGTGTGTGTGT
>CAIGQW010055679.1:6300113-6318207 GCA_903798125.1 Danio choprae | reverse complement strand
GAAAAATTATATTATATAATTGATAGTAAATACTGTAGTGTTTTTGAACCATACCATGGTAAAGTGAACCTGTTGTAGTATTTCTATAGTGTTTATGGTAATACAAGTAAAATAATCAAATGACAAAATACTGTAGTTTCCTATATATTATACGGCAATACAGTACAGTTTATTGTAGTAAAAACTAACCTATACTACAGTAATTCATTAACACCTAGTTGTAAACACTATAATATATACTGTATAATACACTTTATTATAGTATGGTTCAAAAACACAATAATATTTACTTATAAATTAGAATTTACATATATTATAAACAAAATAATACATCAATAAAGAGTAATTTGAATGGACAATATAAGGAAAGGCCTTCAGTGCTTTAAAACCCACTCCTGTGGCAGGAAAGCAATGCAAATGAGCTAAAGCAGGTGTAATATGTTCTCTGAAGTATATCTGGACATCTCTCATCTGTAACCGCATTAGTTTGCAATAAAGCAGCTTTCCTTGATCTCTCAGTGATGGATGGGGATGCTGATGAAATAAAGGAGCATCTGAGGCTTCAGTTTCAAACTCTGCAAGAGCAACAAGTGCAGCGCATCCAGAGGAGGCAGGAGGTGAAAAAGACGGACGGAGAAAAACAGACAGACGCCATCGCTCTTCCTCTCAGCAGCAGTCTGGACGACATCCACTTCACAGAAGAGGATGATAAAGAGATGGATCTGTTCAATGCAAGGTGACACACGCTACAATGACTTCACATTATTGCTTTTACAAATTCAGCAAAAGAGAACAGCATCAGTCTATCGAAATATCAAGCATCTTTACACAACAAAGAAATTAAACCTGAAGCGGCTTAATATGACACAATTTACACCGTTTAATGCGGCATATGGTCTTCACACTGAATTCTGAGCAGACATAATTCATAATTAATTAAAGGATATGCTGTGAGGCGATTGTGCTACCCACTGCGCCACCGTGCTGCCCCCAGTCAGTACTATAAAGATAATAAATGATATGAACAATAGATGATTTCAGGCAGAATACCTACAACATGACACCTTAAAAAATGACGTAATTATCAGGTTGTCATTTTTGGTCATATCTAAATCGATATTTGGTCATATCTAAACCGATATTTGGCTATGTCTAAACTGTAACTTAAAAAGGAAGCTTCTAAAAATCACCAGGCAAAGCTTGTGTATTTTTCCATTGAGCAAACCAGAGGTGACTCTAGCAAGAAAAAATAGAAGAACGTTCCCTTGAAAGACGCTTTAATAGAGCCATTTCTCCTCTGGCTAATCAATCTGAACAATGTCAACATTATGAGCTGTCTCTGAGGCTCGTCTTTGATATGCGGTGGATGTGGATTATGATCCTGATTTGCAGTGACAGCAGTTTATTCTTTGTGAAGCCCATGTGGAACACTGGATGGTGGTAGAGTAGCACAGATTGTGATCTGAAGTCATCACGCAGCTCTGAAATCAGCTTGAAATATATGTCAAACAAGTTTAAAAATCCTCCTTCTAGACGGAATCACAGCCTTAAAATCTTTAAAAAAATCATTTTTATTGAGATTGTTGGTTTTAGGAAGCTAGAACTCATCCAGACTCAGACTCAGACTCAACTTTATTATCCCGTTTAGGGAAACAAAAATTGCAGCAAGGTGCCGTAACATAAACGAAGTTCCATGTAGACATTAACAAAATATTACCACACAACATTCATTCATTTATTTTCTTTTCGGCTTAGTCCCTTTATTAATCTGGGGTCGCCACAGCGGAATGAACCGCCAACTTATCCAGCATATGTTTTACGCAGCGGATGCCCTTCCAGCCGCAACCCATCACTGGGAAACATCCATACACTCTCATTCATTCACACACACTCATACTCATACACTACGGACAATTTAGCTTTCCCAAATTCACCTATACTGCATGTCTTTGGACTGTGGGGGAAACCGGAGCACCCGGAGGAAACCCACGCCAACACGGGGAGAACATGCAAACTCCACACAGAAATACCAACTGACCCAGCCGAGGCTCGAACCAGCGACCTTCTCGCTGTGAGGCGATTGTGCTACCCACTGCCCCACCGCGTCGCCCCACCACACAACATTCATTCATTCATTTTCTTTTCGGCTTAGTCCCTTTATTAATCTGTGGTCGCCACAACGGAATGAACCGCCAACTTATCCAGCATATGTTTTACGCAGCGGATGCCATTCCAGCCGCAACCCATCACTGGGAAACATCCATACATACCCATTCACACTCATACACTATGGACAATTTAGCTTACCCAATTCACCTATACTGCATGTCTTTGGACTGTGGGGGAAACCGGAGCACCCGGAGGAAACCTACGCCAACACGGGGAGAACATGCAAACTCCACACAGAAATGCCAACTGACCCAGCCGGGGCTCAAACCAGTGACCTTCTTGCTGTGAGGCGATTGTGCTACCCACTGCGTCACCTCGTCACTCATTTAATGACCTAATGGCCATCATTATAAAAGAATTTCTAATTCTATTTGTAATGTAATTTGCAAGACAAAACTACATAAGTCATGTAATGTATTTCAGACTCTTCATATCCATAAGTGTTTTTCCCCTGCTTATCTCTTTCAATGTAATTTTCTGCTCCCACTGGATGGAATTTTCTTTTCTTTTCCATTGCTTCCACTCATTTAAAATGACACACAATTGATTTGTCAGAGATCAGAGATGCATGTACATGCTAATAAATATCTGTAAATTAGCAGTTGTCTGTATTTTATTTATATTTATTATTTTATTATGTTTTTGAACCGCGTTATGGGACCTTGATCTTTCATCCAAGAACTTTTACCCTTGAAAAGCTCCAAAAAGTGACTTTTATGAATATTTGTAATAGTTTGCAGTGCTATATTGTCAAGGTTGGTGTTGTATATTACGCTACAAAAACATTTACTGTCATGTTACAGACTTATTTCTCTAGATATTATTTCTTATACATTATATTATTTTAAACGACTAAAATGTCATGTTGTTAAAGCGTAGAGTTGAATTTTCAACATCAAAAGTCAACAGAGCAGAGATCGACATCCCATAATGCAATTCACCACCGTAAATAAACACAAAACACACAAAATACAGACTGTTAATTAACAGATAATCTTTACAGTGCATGTGTGTAATGAATTGTGTATTGTGTATTGTGTGTTTGTGGTTATGCCATATGCATGTATTAATAAAACTCTCCTAATTCAGAATGATCCAGAATGAGAATGAACAGCTGCACGATCATGTGCGGGAGCTGAGAGATGAGAACGGCAGACTTCATAAACTGCTGAGTGAGAAAGACTTTGAGATAAAACACCTGAAGAAGAAGAGAGAAGAGGACAGGTTGGCTCTTGCAGGTAAAAGTTGCCTCATTTTTAATATTTTTGTGAAATTGAAATGCATTAAGGGGTGAAACGGTGGCTCAGTGGTTAGCCTCACAGCAAGAAGATCGCTGGTTCGAGTCCTGGCTGGGTCAGTTGGCATTTCTGTGTGGAGTTTGCATGTTCTGACCGTGTTGGCGTGGGTTTCCCCCGGGTGCTCCGGTTTCCCCCACAGTCCAAACACATGCGCTATAGGGGAATTGATGAACTAAATTGGCCGTATTGTATGAGTGTGTGTGTGAATGAGTGTGTATGGATGGTTCCCAGTATTGGGTTGCAGCTGGAAGGGCATCAGCTGTGTAAAACATGCTGGATAAGTTGGCGGTTCATTCCGCTGTGGTGACCCCTGATGAATAAAGGGACTAAGCCGAAGGAAAATAAATGAATACTGACACAAATTTCCTTCATCATGATTACTCCAGACAACAGTGTCACACCATCCTTCAGAAATCTTTCAATATTCTGACTTTTATATTTATTTATGTATTATTTTTTCAGTGTTGATAACCACTGAATAGATTTAAGTTCAAACTGGTATCATTTTATTCAGGATTCTGTGATGTAAATATGTAAATATTATAAATGTACACAATTATAAATGTCTTAATATGAGAAATGTCTTTATTCATTTGATTTAACTGACACTTTTGATCAGTTGCATTCTTGCTGAATAAAAAACTATTATATTACTTTTATTTCAGCACAAGAAAGCCATGCTAGAAACATGCTAGCAATTTGCTAAATATGCTAGAAATATGCTCACAACCTGCTAAACTTATGGCAGCAGTGTCATACAAATGACAGCAACATGTTAATAAAATACATTCATGTTTTTAGGAGATTAATATTTTTATATTAACAACTTGCTTATAACATGACAACTTATATTAGCAACTTGCTCATTCTTGGCTAACAGTGTGCTAATTCATGTTAGCAATTTACTAAATAAGCCAGAAATAGGCTTACGACATGCTAATTTATCATAGCAGTGTCATAAACATAAACATACAAAATTATAAATGTCTTAATATATCTTTATTTGTCTTAACCGACATGTTTGATTACAGTTTCACACTTTGGCACAAAAAAACATGCTAGCAATTCACAGCTAACAATGTGCTAAACATACTAGATCTATGCTCACAGCATGCTAATTTATCGTAGCAGTGTCATAAACATACACAATTATAAATGTCTTAATATATCTTTATTTATGTATTAACTGAATCTTTTGATTAGTTCATCCTTGCTAAATAAAATTTTAGTTTCTTTTAAAAAAAGAGTTTATTTTAGCACAAGAAAGCCTAGCATTTATTTGTCTTAACCTACAAGTTTGATAGCAATTTTACATTTTAGCACAGGAAAGTCATGCTAAAAACATGCTAGCAATTCACTATGCTAAACATGCTAGATCTATGCTCACAACATGCTAATTTATGTTAGCAACAGGTTCATTCATGGCAGCAACTGGTTAAAGAACATGCTAAAATGCCTTTCTGTATCTCTCTCTTCATTTCCAGTTTACCCAAACTTTTAATGCTGCTTGTAATGTCAGGATAATGCAATGCAGTGTCACTCATTCATTAATTCTGGGCCACTGAGTATCTGGTGTATAATAAGTCTGACACTTCATTTTTTGCTAAGGTACTGCTGGTCTGGCTGGAGATGCAGCTGCAACCAAAATTGTGGAGCTGTCAAAAAAGACTCGAGATTTAGCTTCTGAGATCGAACGAGAGAAAACCAGAACTAAGCAAGCAAACAATCGAATCCGAGATCTGGAGAAAGAGGTAAAGAAGAACAGAACTCGTTTCTATCTGTGGCATTACATATAGTTTATTATATTTCTGTCTTATTAGCTTCAGGCCATGTTGGCACTAAATCCTGGAAAGACGACAAACAAGAAGCAAGCTTCAAGGATTGTGTCCGATCATCCTGAAGTAATATTGTATTATAATTACATATTATGTTCACTTTAATTTAATTCATGATTGGATATGATCATGGTTAGTCACTCAAATAACATAATGTAGTTTTTTTGTGTGTGCAGAACAACCCAGTAGTCAAATCACTACAGGAGAAACTACAGCTAGCCCAGCTCAAAATGGCTGAATACCGCAACCAGATCCAGACATTCAAGCAAGAATTAAAAATAGCTCACAAGGTTTGTTCTAGGGCTGCAGGATACTGGACAAATGTTGTTGTTGAGTATCGCGATTACGGTATTTCTTACGATATAACATATCCCTAGAAAAATGCTATTTTTTATTAGCTGTGCTTTTAAATCATTTATTTGTTTAATGATATTTAAATAAACAGGTCAAGGATATCCTTCAGGTCTAATTAATTCTAAATCAGATTAAAAAACTGTGTCGAGGTGCAAACATGTAATCTTTATAACACTCTGAGGGAAAACCTCCACAGATATTCAGACTCTGATTGGCTGTGGTCATTTTCCTCTCTCGTCTCAACTCCACCCATTAGTGTTTATTTCAGTTATTGGTTCAGCTTTGGGCAATAGCTGAACAGCGACTACTGGGGAGGCGGGGCTAAAGATAGCAGGGCTCAATCTGATTGGTCAAATTTAGATAAAAAAAAAAACCCAATGCATAAAATAAATATAATTCATCACACGTATCTGCGATATTTTGCATATACTATTACCGCGATAACAATAATATTGCAATATACTGTGCAGCCCTATTTCGTTCTTCTGTCTTGTATATTATTGAGCTGTATAGTATATAGTACTATAGTAATGATCATTTTTGCACGTGTTTTTCAGGTGTTGAGCTGTGAGGTTGGTGAGGACGTCAGTATTCAGCAGATTCTGTGTAACCCAGGAGGCTGGAGAGGCCGATCACAGCAGATCCTTGCCCTGCAGAACAGAGTGAGTGTCCACTGAGTGTTCAGCTTTAATGTTATTGGGAAAATATGCCCAGGGATACATTTCTGAGAACCGAGAAATATGGGCTGCATTTTGTGTGTAAATTGAACGGGGCTACTGGGCAGTACCACTCACCGTTTATTGACAACTTGCGTGACTGGTTTGCTTGGTAGCTCACTGCAAATTTGAGTCCGGCAAGGATGGTTCCAGAAACCTGGTTAAATGAAACCCAAAACAAAGAGCAGTGTGATACCGTGGTAGAAGCATGCGTCCGCAATGGCTTTTCTCTTCTAGTTTGCTTTTGAAAACACTACCGGTTGGCTTTAGGGAAGGGTGTGTGTGTGGGTCAGTCGATATCAAGCTGGTATATTATGCACAACGTCGAGACAGCCACAAGCGCACACAGCACCCTCTGGTGGATTTGCGAGAAATGGCACGTATGAGAAAATGTGCCTCAGTAACGTATTTGAGATTGTCAATGTATACGGCGCCCTCTAGTGGATTTCTGAAAACAAAAACTGCAAGAAAACATAGTACAGGGTATATACATATCTCCAATGAGCCTGGGTTGTTTATAGCTGTTGTGTGCTTTTTTTGTTGGCTTTTGGCTATCATTGTTTAACTATAATAATGATAACATGTAATAATGGAAATTCTGATTAAAAGACCTTGGTTCTCCTTTTTATTATCTTTTTTTCCCCCTATTGCAGTTTTTAAAAAGTAAACATCTTAAATTTGTATACTAAATAAATGAATTAAATGAATACTTCACCCAAGAATGACGATTGACTTTAGATTTAATTACCCTTAGGAAAGCCATAACAAGGTTACCTATTCTCTCCAGAAAAGATTAATTTAAGCAAAGATCATGGACTTTTTTTACTATGAAAGTAAAACAAACAAACAAACAAACAAACAAACAAACAAGCAAACAAACAAACAAACAAGCAAGCAAACAAACAAACAAACAAACAAACCAAATATCAGGAAATGCTAAATGAGATACATTGAGGTCAATGTGCCTCAAAATGAAGTCACTCAAAGTGTAGCAACAATGTCTAATTGTAAATGAACCAGTGATGCAGTTGTTTTGCAAACTCGTTCAGCGCTTCAGTTCCTCCAACAGGGACTGAACTGAGGAACCAAAGGGATCATTTAAAGATTGTATGGTTTCTTGTGGTTTATGTGAAAAGGTAAGTTGATGAAGGCTGCTTTTGTCTAGTTATAGACTTATAATATGTCCACTAGAGGTCACTGTTTATTTATCTTGTTGATTTTCTGCCTTTATTATTACTGTGTGCAAAAAAAGATGTTTTCACCTGTGCCTCATTTCCTGCGTTTCCTTCCCTGCGTACCACCATAAAGGCAGCGTTAGCATTCGCTGTTATACTTTTTTTTGGCTAGTGGTTGCATGCTTGCCTTCCATAGGCTTTCTTCAGTTCTGCACTCAGTGTTTTCGTTGCTACGACCAAATCTTGTTATTCCTTATGCTTTTTTGCTGTAGACTTCAAACGTTTGTGAGAAATTAGTTTGTTTTTGATCATTATTTTTGAACCAGTGAGTCAGTGAGTGTTGTGAGTGATTTTTCTGTACGACTTCTGGATTACATCGTGAACTTTTATTTTAATACTACAAGTACTTTTTGGATTTATCTGTTGTGCATGCATCCCTGTTTTCCATCAGCAGTATTAATTATCAGTGGAAGCATATGCTTTTCATTCATATGCTCTTACAAGGATGGTAATTGTTGAATGTCTGAGGAACTGAAGGATGATTTCCAGCACAACATTCATGTTTGTTCTTATCATTTCCAGCCAAGTAGGTGAAATATTAGGATAATACCTTAAGCAATAGTGCTAATATGTATCTTTTACCCCCTATTAAATTCAGTTTGTCATAATATTTCATGCTTTCCTTCTTACCAAGTCTTTCTCTATACAATTTAATATTTTCCATGCTTAATCATGATTTAGATAGTGTAAATAGCAGAACAACTCATTCAGAAGTACATTAACCATGCTGCTGTATACATTTAAGTATCATCAGTATGGCCAAGCATACAGGGAGCTAACCAAATCTTGACAGAAGTGCAAACCCCATTCATTCATTCATTCATTTTCATTTCGGCTTAGTCCTTTTATTAATCTGGGGTCGCCACAGCGGAATGAACCGCCAACTTATCCAGCATATGTTTTACACAGCGGATGCCCTTCCAGCTGCAAACCAACACTGGGAAACATCCATACACACCCATTCACACTCATACACTACGGACAATTTAGCTTACCCAATTCCCCTATACCGCATGTCTTTGGACTTGTGGGGGAAACCGGAGCACCCGGAGGAAACCCACGCAAACACGGGGAGAACATGCAAACTCCACACAGAAACGCCAACTGACCCAGCCGAGGCTCGAACCAGCGACCTTCTTGCTGTGAGGCGATCGTGCTACCCACTGCGCCACCGTGCAGCCTGCAAACCCCATATTTCAGCTAAATATCTTTATTCTTTAATCTCCTACCTAAGACACCCATCCCACCCCAACACTGGTTAAGATGAACTGTTTAGAGAAAGAAAAACCAAGTTCATATGTCACTTTAATGCTGTTGAACTTATTATACACTGAAGGTGCGAGACCTGGAACAGCAGCTGAGCCAATCATCTAACAGGAGACAACTGAATGAGTTCGGTCTTGAGGATGAGATGATGGGAACTGGAGGCCTGATGAAGACACAAGACAGAAATCTGAGCCACATCCGTCACATAGAGAAGGAGAAGAAGGAGACGCTGGAGGTTCTGCACACCCATGATACTTAATCTTAATATGTTGTGATGAAATGTTTTAACAATTTGATAATAATATCTTTGCAGAAGCTCACTGTGGAGTATGAAGTTCTGCTTGAAGAGCACTCAGACATGAAGAAGAAGCTGGAGGGCTCCAAAGCCAGGAATAAAGTGCTGAGCACAGAAATCAAAGCTCTGAAGAATCAGATCAGCACTCTACTGGATAAAGGCAAACACGATGATGAGCTGGTCGATGCTTTGCTGGTGAGAGATTCTTGAATTATGATACCCAATGCTGAAGTATACATTCATTCATTCATTTTCTTTTCGGCTTAGTCCCTTTATTAATTAGTGGTCACCACAGTGGAATGGACCGCCAACATATGCTCTATCTATTATCCAGCATATGTTTTACGCAGCGGATGCCCTTCCAGCTGCAACCCATCACTGGGAAACATCCATACACACTCAGTCACACACATACACTACGGCCAATTTAGTTCATCAATTCCCCTATAGCGCATGTCTTTGGACTGTGAGGGAAACCGGAGCACCCGGAGGAAACCCACGCCACCACGGGAAGAACATGCAAACTCCACACAGAAACGCCAACTGACCCAGCCGGGGCTCGAACCAGCGACCTTCTTGCTGTGAGGTGATAGCTCTACCCACTGCACCACCGCCCGCTGAAGTATACAGTTGAAGTCAAAATTATATATATATATACACACACACACACACTCACCAGCCACTTTATTAGGTACACCTTACTAGTACCGGGTTGGACCCCCTTTTGCCTTCAGAACTGCCTTAATCCTTCGTGGCATAGATTCAACAAGGTACTGGAAATATTCCTCAGAGATTTTGGTCCATATTGACATGAGAGCATCACGCAGTTGCTGCAGATTTGTCGGCTGCACATCCACAATCTCCCGTTCCACCACATCCCAAAGGTGCTCAATTGGATTGAGATCTGGTGACTGTGGAGGCCATTTGAGTACAGTGAACTCATTGACATGTTCAAGAAACCAGTCTGAGATGATTCACGCTTTATGACATGGCGTGTTATCCTGCTGGAAGTAGCCATCAGAAGATGGGTACACTGGGGTCTTCTATTGTGCAATTTTGGTAAGCCTGTGCGAATTGTAGCCTCACTTTCCTTTTCTTAGCTGACAGGAGTGGCACCCGGTTTGGTCTTCTGCTGCTGTAGCCCACCTGCCTCAAGGTTCGACGTGTTGTGCGTTCAGAGATGCTCTTCTGCATACCTCTGCATTGCCTTTCTATCAGCTAAAACCAGTCTGGCCATTCTCCTCTGACCTCTGGCATCAACAAGGCATTTGCGCCCACAGAACTGCCACTCACTGGATATTTTTTCTTTTTTGGACCATTCTCTGTAAACCCTAGAGATGGTTGTACGTGAAAATCCCAGTAGATCAGCAGTTTCAGAAATACTCAGACCAGCCCGTCTGGCACCAACAACCATGCCACGTTCAAAGTCACTTAAATCCCCTTTCTTCCCCATTCTGATGCTCGCTTTGAACTGCAGCAGATCGTCTTGACCATGTCTACATGCCTAAATGCATTGAGTTGCTGCCATGTGATTGGCTGATTAGAAATTTGCGTTAACGAGCAGTTGGACAGGTGTACCTAATAAAGTGGCCTGTGAGTGTATATACAGTATATATACCAGTGTTGGGTGTAATGAGTAGTTACAAATTAACTAGTGTAATTGGCAGAAGAATTAGATATTTCAACTAAAGGTTACATTTATTAAGACAATTGCACACGCATAAGAAACAATGAATTGAGAGGTTTTCAGTAACTGTAACAATTTAAAACACTGCTATTGAACAGACATTGCTCTAAATAGTACTATACTGTAGATTTTAAATATGGAGTAAATAATAGGCACAGATGAATATAATACAGTTCGTATGATAGAAAGAAGTAAATAATTCTGCACCGAAAAGTGGTCTATATGGAGAGTGTGTAATGAGGGCTGCTCTGTGTCTGTGTCCTGAACAGAAGCAGCAGACGCAGTGGCAGGCCATGCTGGGTCAGTTGAGTCTGAAAGGGTCTCAGCGTGAGGAGAGTCAGCAGGGCCTGGAGACTCATCTGCACAGCGAGGTTCAGCAGCACTCGTCCCTCATCCAGCAGCTCAAACTCATGGTGGCAGAGAAGGAGAGCAAGGTCAAAGACCTGGAGCAGGAGATCCGAAAACTCGCCCTCACGGTACCACACATCCCATCATATCATCCGCAGAGCTTTCTTTATCAAGCTTATGCAGATACAGTTGAAGTCAGAATTATTAGCCCCGCTGTATATTTTTCCCCTAATGTCTGTTTAATGGAAATAAGATGTTTTTTCAACACATTTCTAAACATAATAGTTTTAATAACTCATTTCTAATAACTGATTTCTTTTCTCTTTGCCATGATGGCAGCAGATAATATTAGACTAGATATTCTTCAAGGCACTAGTATTCAGCTTAAAGTGACATTTAAAGGCTTCACTAGGGTAATTAGGGTAAAGTTAGGGTAATTAGGCAAGTCATTGTATAACAGTGGTTTGTTCTGGAGACAATCCAACACTAATATTGCTGAAGGGGCGAATAATATTGACCATAAAATGGCTTTAAAAAAATTAATAACTGCTTTTATTCTAGCCGAAATAAAACAAATAAGACTTTCTCCAGAAGAACAAATATTATAGGAAATACTGTGAGAAATTCCTGAATCTATTCAACATCATTCGGGAAATATTTGAATAAGAAAAAAAAATGAATAGGAGGGCTAATAGTTGTGACTTCAACTGTGTGTGTGTGTGTGTGTGTGTGTGTGTGTGTATGTGTGTGTGTGTGTGTGTGTGTGTGTGTGTGTGTGTGTGTGTGGGTGTGTGTGTGTGTGTGTGTGTGTGTGTGTGTGTGTGTGTGCGTGTGTGTGCGTGCCGCAGAAGCAGTCCGAGAGCAAGAGTCTACAAAACATCAGGCCTTTGACATCACGACAGGAGAAGAGCAGAGAAACAGACTGTGCCAGGTATTAAAGCAGACCTATTATGCGAAAATCACTGTTATGAGGGGGTTAAACACAGTTGTGTGGCAGCAGTGTGTGAATATAACCAGCTTCTAGTGATAAAAATGTATTTATTTTATTTTTTATAATCACACTTGATAAAAACAGTCTGCAGAAACACTTTGATTGACATTCTCCCGTTGTACGTGTCATTAGAGGGGGAAAGCCCCGCCCACTAGTGACCATCCCTCATTAGCATAAACAGCCCTGAGTGAGAAGCAGCCGTCTGCCATTAGAGTTTTCACCTGCTGAAGATAATGTCAGCGACTAAGAGGCATTATAAATGTGGAGTTTGAGGATGCACAAATGAACATCATAATCTCCATAGACTGACTAGGGGAAATATTAGAGCTCCTTATAGAGCTAATAATGTTGTTAGAGAATAAAACCTGCCAAAATATAAACTCACAATTGTGAAAATATATTTTTTTTATTGTCTGTTAAAATAAAATACAATATGGCGAGATGTTAACTCAAAATCCAGGGAACAAATATATAAATTGTGATATATATTTGACATAAATACAAGTTTATAACTTGCAATACTGAGAAATAAACTCAGAAGTCTCAGAAACGTTGAACTTGAAATTGTGTAAGGAAAAAAAAAGTTTTTAATTACCTCCATTTTTTGTTCCTGGGAAAAACAAGCTTCAACACTGCACTGAATTTCAGACACAACCTGCATTATGCCCTGCTGTCTAATACAGCAACATGAGTGAAAGAGTTGCATATTATTTCAGAGATGCACATGTGGCCTGTCCAGAGTGTGCTGTTAAAATCCCATCGCTCCAGGCTCAGTGTGCAGAGTATAAAAGCCTTTATCACAGCGCAAGTGTGGAGAGAGACAGACTGCTGGAGCTCACCAAAGTACAGCACGCCAGGTAGGAGATAATCCCTCTCTACAGAACATCTTCATTTGTGTTCTATCATTTACAAAGCCATTAAACAATCCTTTAAGTTGTATATTCTCCCTTGCAATTTTGTTCAAATTCACCATTACATTTGATTACAACACTATTACATAGCAAGCAATATAATATTATGCTGGAATTATTAATTTAGAGCAAGTAATGAAGCATGAAATAGTAAAATGTTGGTTTGAAAAAGTCTTTTTTTTTTGCAATTGTGTTTGCTGATGGTCTAAATTACATATGTATAGTAATCGCTCTGATAGATAGACAGTTTTAAATGCTTTAAAGGGGACCTATTATGCAAAAAAACACTTTTATAAGGGGTTTAAACACAGTTGTGGGGCAACAGTCTGTGAATATAGCCAACCTCTAATGGTAACAGTTATTTAATTCTATTTTTTATAACCACACTTGATAAAAGCTGCAGAAACAATTTGATTGACATTCTCCCTTTGTACGTCTCATCAGAGGGGGAAAGCCCCGCCCACTAGTGACCATGTCTCTCTCATTAGCATAGACAGTCCTAAGTGAGAAGCAGTAGTCCGGCATTTTTAATGTGGAGTTTTAGGATGCACAAATGAACAGTAGTCTCCATCAGTGGCGGACCGGGACAGTATTTTCACCGGGGAAGGATATTATACCTCAGGCCACCTAAGCTGAAGGGCAAAGTGAAGAGCGGGGGTGGGGAGGTGTATGGGGCGATTGGTAAGTGAAGGGGGGGGGGGGGGGAGGGGGGAATCGGGTATTAAAGAGGGGGGGGGGGTGTAGGGGGCGATTGGTAAGTAAAGGGGGGCGATTGATAAGTGAAGGGGGGCAATCCTTCAAGTAAAGAGGGGGGAGATGTAGGGGGCGATCGGTAAATGAATAGGAGGGGAGGTGTAGGGGGCGATCGGTAAGTAAAGGAGGGTGGATCGGTAAGTGAAGGGAGGGGAGGTGTAGGGGGCAATCGCTAAGTGAAGGGGGGCAGTCGGTAAGTGAAGAGTGGCGAGGTGTAGGGGTGATTGGTAAGCAAAGGAGGGTGGATCGGTAAGCGAAGGGGGGGTGGTGTAGGGGGCAATCAGTAAGTGAATGGGGGTGATCTGTTGGTGGTGATCGGTAAATATGGCCAGTCCGCCCCTGGTCTCCATAGGTTGCATTCTTTTGACATCTTCAGTTTTTCACAGAGATAACGTTAGTTCTGACATATAGGCCATTTGTAGCTCCGCCCTCTTCTGAAAAGAGCACAATCTCATTTGAATTTAAAGCGACAGTCACCAAAACGCCACAATTAGGATCAAAGCCTAAAAGGGTCAGTTTCAGTTATAAAACATTATCTGTGGTGTATTTTGAGCTGAAACTTCACACACACTCTTGGCACATCAGAGACTTTTTCACATCTTGTTAAAAGTCACATAATAGGTCCCCTTTAATGGTCTTAATTTGTGTTCTGCAGGGAAGAGGAGGCCAAGCGTCAGTGTGCGGAAGCAGAGCAGAAACTGCGTCAGGAATGGCAGCGTTCGGTCTCTCTGGAGCAGCAGCTGGAGAAAGCCAAACTGGATGCCAAAAAAGAAGCAAGCCTGATGCAAACGTCACATCGCAGCAGAGCAGGTTCTGTATAGACTGAATCTAGTCTGTTGCTTTTTGTCATTTTCATCATTTTGGACTAGCTTTAAGTCCAGGTTTATTGCAAATATTTGATTAAAAAAAGCTCAATCCGTTGTATTCTCTTGTATTACTGCAGGAAGCTCAGGCAGTATTCTGAGTCTCCCGGAGAGACTGGAAGGATTGTCTCCCAGAAGCCCCTCTGATATTAGCCGTGACGCTCAGCTTAGTGAACTCAAAGCACAGTAAGGTGTTTGTTTTTTAATTGTATCGCTCACATTTAATCTCATCAAGAATTATGCATCAAACAGAACATTTTGTGAATCAGTAGCTGTCCCTCAAAGAAATCTTTTAATGGTATAATTTAATCCCACACAGAATCAGATGACAACATGAGTGTCTATTGTTCACCTTTTTTAATTATACAATAATCAATGTAGTTCATGATTACATACACTGAACTTCACTGTTAAAATGTAGATTTTGTCTTTTGCAAGTTGAATTCATAAATCAAATTCATTCGGATCAAAACTCCAAGTAGCCTCTGATTCAACCGATTCGTTCCGATAGCTGATTCATTCAGAAATGAATCTTTTTATGAAATTTGTCAAATAGGAGGTTCATTCCACTGTGGGACCCCTGATAAAGAATTGAATAAGGCAAAGGAAAGTGAGTTAGAGTTAGATTATGCCTTATTGAATCACTGACTCACATGATTCATTCTAGAATGATTCAGAAACATATGTTTTGTTGTTTGGGGATGCAGTGGTTAAAGTCTGTATGAAATCAAAATTTACAATGCTAATTGGTTATTCATTCATCTTCCTTTGGCTTAGTCGCTTTATTTATTAGGGGTCGCCACAGCGGAATGAACCGCCAATTTACCCAGCATATGTTTCACACAGCAGATGCCCTTCCATCCGCAACCTAGTACTGGGAAACACCCATACACTCTTGCTTTCACACACATAGACTACGGCCAATTTAGCTTATTCAATTCCCCTATAGCGCATGTGTTTGGACTGTGGGGGAAACTGGAGCACCCGGAGGAAACCCACACCAACATGGGAAGAACGTGCAAACTCCACACATAAACACCAACTGACCCAGCCGGGACTCGAACCAGTGACCTTCTTGCTGTGAAGCGACAGTGCTAACCACTGAGCCACTGTGCCGCTTTTAATCTGTGATTAATCCATTGAAAAAAATGTGTTTTGGTAATCTTGAATCAAAGTCTGAGCATTTGGTTCTGCGTTTGGATTGGCTCCTTCTCTAATGATGTCAGTTTGTCGCTGCAACCACAATATTCTTAGCCACGCCCCTCTTACCCTTAGTTTGCCATGAGGGAATGATGCACACAAAGAAAGCCCCACCCATTCTCAATATTCTGTTTCAGTTGGAAGTACATCAACACACTGACAAAAAAGTTTATATTTATAATTAAGATTTAATATGACTTGATACGGGCGACATGGTGGCTCAGTGGTTAGCACTATCGCTTCACAGCAAGAAGGTTGCTAGTTTGAGTCCCGGCTGTGTCAGTTGGCATTTCTGTGTGGCGTTTGCATGTTCCCCCCATGTTGGCGTGGGTTTCCTCCGGGTGCTCCGGTTTCCCCCACAGTCCAAACACATGCGCTATAAGGGAATTGGCTGAACTAAATTAGCTGGAAGGGCATCTGCTATGTAAAGCATATGCTGGATAAGTTGGCGGTTCATTCCGCTGTGACGACACCTGATAAATAAGGGACTAAGCTGAAGGAAAATGAATGAATGACTTGATACAGTTGATATTGATGATGACAGTTCATATCAACTCAAGCATATATTTTAATAAAAAAATTTTTTGTATATACCATTAGAAGAAGAACTGAATGATGCCAGCAGGTTGGATGTGGGTTTCCAAAAGCAGACTGTCCAACTTAAAACCAGACAGACGGCCGCCCTATGGTTGCTTACGCAAACTCCTTGTTCCAGACTAGTAAATAAACGCATATTTTCTTGCCCATTGCAGGCTGGCACTGCAGCTCGAAGAAAACGAAACCTTGAGAACGACTCTGAGGAACACCTTGAAGGAAAAGAAAGAAGTCTTGCAGTTCTACAAGGACATGATGATCGAAGCCAAACAGGGCTTCCAGCAAGCCCGCAGAAAGCAGGAGCAGGGGAGTCCGGGATGAAGACCACTCTTTACAGGCAAACAGAGATCAGTCAAGGACAAAACCGCTGCTAAAGGGATGCTGCCATGTATGCTGCTGACACCACACACACACACACACAGACACACACACACACACACACACACACACACACACACACACACACACACTCACTCACAAACACAGACACACACATATACACACGAGTAGCAACATTTATTTTTTTTGTGTTGAATGTTTCTTATCTGAAATCTTGTTTCAAACACATGTTCGTTTTATTCCTTCAATGTAAACAAGGCATCCCCCCCCCCATCGTTTCCAATCCTGGATGATATTTTTGTCTTGTGGTACTCGCAGCCGTAACAGCCTTCGGGCCTGCCAGTGTCCCTCCGGGTTCTGGGAAGATGAAATAGTGCGCTGTTTCAGGAGCAACACACTGCTTCAGCCACAGGTTTAAATTAAGCGTGCTGGAGCCTTAAAACCCCCTCCAGCCACATAGGAAAGAGAATAACTCATGTATGGCAGCATGAATGCGGACGCTGATACGGTCAGTGTAAACAAGACCAGACACACGCTAAAGTGAGAGTCTTCACACAAACACACACACACACACACACACACACACACACACACACACACGCACATGCAGTTGTGGACAAAAAGTTTCACACCTGGGGAGCTTACTGTGGTTTTGCTTTTCATTTTGGTTTCACACCACAACGCACACAAATCAAATATTAATGAGCAAATGTGCGTCAGAAAAAGAAGGCAGGGAAGTTTGTTTCCACTTTAGAGTGCCAAAAGGAGAGAGAGAGAGAGAGAGAGAGAGAGAGAGAGAGAGAGAGAGAGAGAATGTTGGTTTATCTTGATAATTTCTTAAAAACATTCCAACAGGATCTTATTATTGGTTCTCCAACAAAAAGCGTAGCGCTGAAACACGAATCCTCTTTCCTTCATCTCTCATGACCTCACAATGTCAGATGTATTGAAGAGAGTTGGAGTGGCATGAAACAAGTCATGTGTGTGTGTATGTCTGTACTTGTTTTTATATCCTGGGTGGGCACTTAAACCTGGATGCAAACAGACTTATGGGGACTTGTGTCACCGTGGGGACTAAAATTGAGGTCCCCATAAGTAAACATGCTTATAAATCACACAGAGTTATGTTTTTTGATATTGGGAAAATGCAGATTGTTTCCTGTGAGGCTCGGGCTTAGGGGTAGGGCGAAGAAGTGTGTGTGTGTGTGTGTGTGTGTGTGTGTGTGTGTGTGTGTGTGTG
>CAIGQW010055679.1:6281192-6294446 GCA_903798125.1 Danio choprae | reverse complement strand
TCGTCAGTTCAAAACGTGATTCATAAATACACAAATCCAATTCGTCAATTCAAAACACGATTCATAAATACACAAATCCAATTCGTCAGTTCAAAACGTGATTCATAAATACACAAATCCAATCCGTCAATTCAAAACGTGATTCATAAATACACAAATCCAATTCGTCAATTCAAAACACGATTCATAAATACACAAATCCCATTCGTCAATTCAAAACACGATTCATAAATACACAAATCCCATTGATTTGACAAATATTTATGATTGTTACTTGTGAATTCTCGAATTGTGTGTTTGAATTTGCGAATTGGGTTTTGTAAGTGTGAGTTGTGCATACATGATTTCGTAAACGTCTTCTTTTTGAGACTGATCTGGCTCCATAGATTGAGAACGAAATGTAACTCTAGCACGTTGCTTGAGTAGGAGTGTATAAGGTCACGCTTGCAGCTTCCAGGCTACATTGCAATTACACTGTAATACAAACAGACAGCATGTAATCAGCATGTAGTGATTAATCTAATCACTGGTAATTAGAATGATTAAGTGCTGTACAGATTACTATGGTCATTCGTTTAAGTCACTGGTACAGTGTGTTGTGTTAACGGTGTAATCAAGTGGTGTGAGGGAGGAGGAAAAACAACCCAAATCATCAACTAGCTGTTTGCTGTTCCGCCGGTAAATCTGCTGAATGAATTGCGGTGTGGAAGGAAATGCAGATGGATTTGCAAAATCCAGTCATAAAAATGTACATTTTTAATTCAGTTCATGTTTATTATAATTATTGTTTTAAAGCAACTTTACAAAAAGTGCATGTTATAACATTAAAGTCATAATCAGACAGATAAGGTGGTGTGTGTATAAGGTGTACAGTATATATATATATATATATGGGGTGTCCTATATATACTGTATATATTGTGTCATTTTCAAAAGGTTAATAGTGTACAATATATGCAATATACAATATACAATCATCAGGCCACTTTATTAGGTACACCTGTCCAACTGCTCGTTAACGCACATTTCTAATCAGCCAATCACATGGCAGCAGCTCAGTGCATTTAGGCATGTAGACATGGTCAAGACGATCTGCTGCAGTTCAAACCGAGCACCAGAATGGGGAAGAAAGGTGATTTAAGTGACTTTGAACGTGGCATGGTTGTTGGTGCCAGACGGGCTGGTCTGAGTATTTCAGAAACTGCTGGTCTACTGGGATTTTCACGCACAACCATCTCTAGGGTTTACAGAGAATGGTCTGAAGAAGAGAAAATATCCAGCGGTACACACTTATTTACACACACACTCATACACTACGGCCAATTTAGTTCATTTAATTCCTCTATAGCGCATGTGTTTGGGCTGTGGGGGGAACCCACGCCAACACAGGGAGAACATGCAAACTCCACACAGAAACCCCAACTGACCCAGCCGGGGCTCGAACCAGTGACCTTCTTGCTGTGCTAACCACTGAGCCGCCGTGTCGCCCCAAAGCCATTTTACAATGACATTTACCAAGTTTATAATTGGACATTTACCTAATAGGACATGTAATAGTATATATAATAGGACTTTTATATAATCAGTGGCATAAAATTATCTCAAAATGACAGTAATATTGCTTATCGCAACAATTTCTGTGACAATATATCGCACAACAAATTCCTTATCATGACAGGCCTAACTACTCATTAACAGATTGTGGATTTTAACAGTTTTGTTGATCATTTTAGAGGGGTTAGAAATGTTTCACCTACAATAAAAATTATTAATTAGATTTACTAAATGTTTTTAAGGCAAGTGGTTGCAAACAGGCAACACGGTGGCTCAGTGGTTAGCACTAAATTGACTAAATTGACGTAGTGTATGAGTGTGTGCGTGTGAATGAGTGTGTATGGATGTTTCCCAGTTCTTTGTTGCAGCTGGAAGGGCATCCGCTGTGTAAAACATGCTGGAATAGTTGGCGGTTCATTCCGCTGTGGCGACCCCTGATGAATAAAGGGACTAAGCCAAAGGAAAATGAATGAATGAATGGTTGCAAACAATTTATATGGACTGAATTTAAACAAATTAAATTTAGCAATGTTCAACTTAATGTGTTTAAATTCATCCCATATAAATTGTTTGCAACCAGTTACCTTAAAGAAAATGGAGTAAATCCAATTAATCGTTTTTTTCAGTCTACCTGTATACATGCATGCAGATCAGATCTCAGATTTATTCTTATATTTACCTGAAACTAATGAAGTTTTTTCAAAAGAATGATGTTTTAACCACTAGAGGGCAGTGCATGACAGATTGGAGCCAGAGAAATCCTCTGAATGGTCTTTCCAGAATCCTTTAATTAGGATTAAAATAAATGATGTGCCACATTAAGAGAGACTGTGCACATGAGCCTGCAGAATGACATCCCTCCATGTATCCTTTCCCCGCCTGTCTTTACGCATTAAATCATTTTTGCATGCAATTAATAGGAAAACATGAAACGCACCAGCAAACAATTGCAAAAACAGTACACTGTTAATAACAGCATCCCATAATAGCAGAAATCTGACCTAAAAGCATGCGAAAGTAGCTGGTGTTTTGAGGAGAAACTGGCACTGCAGGCTGTGATTGGTGCTCTCAGTGGCACCACAGTATTACGGTTTGGCAGCGGCTTTTATAAGAGGCCTTCTGGGTGGCAGCTCATGCACGACTTTAACGCAGATATGACGTTTTTTCTTCCACAATCCCACGACCGCAGCTCTTTCTTTTGCTTAATTACTTTTAATGAAAGCATTCAAAGAAAAAGGGTCAGTTCCTATTACTGGGCGAGCGAAAAAGCGATCTGGATCCGTGTCTGCCCTCTCCAAACCCGCTTCCCATCACTCTGGCATGACTTTTTCCATGACACACTTATCTCAAGATTGCTCTGTGAGGCTGACACTGGGCTCGAAACGGCGATTGTAAAAATAACGGCTCCGCATGAAACTGGATTGGATCGCTGCGGCTGAAACAGCACCAATGATTTCTGTTATCTACAGGCATTCATATATTAAACTAGGGCTGCACAATATATCATTTCGGCATCGATGCTGTAATCACATCGCAGGATCTGCAATGTCAAATGTGAATTATAGTTAACAAGTAGCCACCAAATATAGTATTTTTAGAGTCACTACAAAGTTGTAGTGACTCTACTGGGTCCTTACTCTACATAGTAGACAGATTTTAAAGTTTGGCATGTTTTGAGGCTTGTGATTGTACACATTTCAAGCACGTTTTAAACCCACGTCAACACACGGAGAACATGCAAACTCCACACAGAAACGCCAACTGACCCAGCCGGGACTTGAACAGCGACCCTCTTGCTGTGAGGCCACAGTGCTAACCACTGAGCCACCGTGCTGCTTCCCCTGGACGAAAATGCCAGTACATTTTTGTTGTTAAAAACTGATTTTGACTTTTTGTCTAGTTTCGGTCGGTAAAAAATGTCATTAATCAATAATATGATGAAAATTAGGGCTGCACGGTGGCGCAGTGGGTAGCACAATCGCCTCACAGCAAGAAGGTCGCTGGTTCAAGCCTCGGCTGGGTCAGTTGGCGTTTCTGTCATTCTGGCATTCCTGCAGGTGCTCCGGTTTCCCCCACAAATCCAAACACATGCGCTATAGGTGAATTGGGTAAGCTAAATTGTCTGTAGTGTATGTGTGTGAATGAGTGTGTGTGTGTAGGTTTCCCAGTGATGGGTTGCAGCTGGAAGGGCATCCGCTGCGTAAAACATATGCTGGATAAGTTGGCGGTTCATTCCGCTGTGGTGACCCCTGATTAATAAAGGCACTAAGCCGAAAAGAAAATGAATGAATGAATGAATGATGAAAATGATCAAAGGATCCTGTAGTATCTGATTTCCAGCACAATCGCTGTATCACTACATTCAAAAGTATTGATGAGAGTGCGTCATTCAGATCTCTTCTTTACTTTTGGATTTTCAATCCTGCTTTCAGGGGATCTGACATTTGTGGGCTGTGATCTTCTTAGAACGTGTCCACGCTGGTGCGAGGATGTGGTAAGAATACATCAGCCGCGCATTGGTTACAGCCTATACATCTCCACAGCTTGACTGACAAGGTTTTTTCCACTCCCTTTGAGAAGATAATGAATAAACACAGCCAAATGTCATGCTAATGTTAAGATCTGCGGATTACGTGATGGGTACTAATAACCCAACCTGCACCGCTGTTATGAAAAGACTGGAATTAGATATGAATGCTGTGCCTCTTCTGAATTAATGATTCTATCTCCATCAGATATTACATCAGAGCATAGGATTGTGCACACACACACAAAAAAATGGAGCTGTTATTGGATTTGGGACATGCATATCGACCAGAGTTTTGAGAACAAGTAATCTTAAAGAGACATGCATGCTGGTTTAAGGTCATTAGGCAAACACTTTACCAAAACAACACAACCTTTTCTTAATTAAAAGCAAAATTCACTCATAAAAATGACTAACTACTTATTTAAAATGAGCTGAATCAACACAGTCTTTTTTAGACAACTTAACTGTTTTATGTTCAATCCACTTACATTTGTAAAAACAATTAAATTCAATTAATTTGTGTTGGGACAACTTGAAGGAATTGTGTGGCACCCAGCATTATGTACAGTGTTATTAGCACTAGGGGGACTTTAGATTTGTGGAAGTCGACTTTCAAGTTATCAAAGTCGAGTCGACTAGTCGGTGGTGACGTCATCAATAAAAAACAAGACGCAAATGTTTTGCAACATGCCACAATTTGCGAATTATTTGCAGGAAATATATACACATGCTTGCTGTTTGATAGGTCATAACACGCTGCAAAAACAATGCAACATTACCAATGACTAATTTTAGTGCAATGGGCCTCACGGTGGCGCAGTGGGTAGCACGTTCGCCTCACAGCAAGAAGGTCGCTGGTTCGAGCCTCGGCTGGGTCAGTTGGCATTTCTGTGTGGAGTTTGCATGTTTTTCCCGTGTTGGCGTGGGTTTCCTCCGGGTGCTCCGGTTTCCCCCACAAGTCCAAAGACATGCGCTATAGGGGAATTGGGTGGGCTAAATTGTCCGTGGTGTATGTGTGTGAATGAGTGTGTGTGGATGTTTCCCAGTGATGGGTTGCAGCTGGAAGGGCATCCGCTGCGTAAAACATATGCTGGATAAGTTGGCGGTTCATTCCGCTGTGGCGACCCCAGATTAATAAAGGGACTAAGCCGAAATGAAAATGAATGAATGAATGAATAATAATGCGACATTAGCACCCGGGATACTTTTACTGCTAAATAAATGCAGTCAACACATTGATCACGGGTGACGCGGTGGCGCAGTGAGTAGCACAATCGCCTCACAGCAAGAAGGTCGCTGGTTCAAGCCTCGGCTGGGTCAGTTGGCATTTCTGTGTGGAGTTTGCATGTTCTCCCAGTGTTGACGTGGGTTTCCTCCGGGTGCTCCGGTTTCCCCCACAAGTCTAAAGACATGCGGTATAGGTGAATTGGGTAAGCTAAATTGTCCGTAGTGTATGTGTGTGAATGAGTGTATATGGGTGTTTCCCAGTGATGGGTTGCAGCTGGAAGGGCATCCGCTGCGTAAAACATATGCTGGATAAGTTGGCGGTTCATTCCGCTGTGGCGACCCAAGATTAATAAAGGGACTAAGCCGAAAAGAAAATGAATGAATGAATGAATGAATAAAATATAAAGACTAAACATAAGACTAAAACTAAATGGGGTCTCAGTTAAAAGACTGACTAAATCTAAATAAAATGTGGTTATTTGATACCTGTATTTAACAATACTTCATATTCAATAGCATACTTATGTTTGGTCTTCTGTGTGGTTGCTTTCTAGCTCAGTTATATCTTGTATCTAAATATAGCTTGGGTCTGTAGAACTTTTATCATCCGCCAGGTGAATATAGCATGCCAGAAAAGCTCAGGAAAGCATTCCTCTAGACACACACTTTGGAGAAAATGTTTGTTGATAGTCAAGATTTAACACTTTTGATTGACCCCAAGAATGAGCAGTATGTTTGCCGAAACTAAACCACATAACGGCAGCTTCCAAACACTCCTCCGTCCTCCATTATTTGACAAGCAGCCAGTCTCACATGATTGACAGAGTGCTGCTTGTTTTCTGCTTGTCTCAGATGGGAGTGTTATTTCTCAGGAGACCTGTTTCAGTCGTATCTGTCACTTGGTAGGAGCAGTTTTTACACACAAAAAGGGATTCTGTAAGCATAAAGGCCCATTCACATCAAGCACTGTACATACATGTACAGTATACATATACTGTACATATGGCGGCATGGTGGCTCAGTGGTTAGCACTGTGGCCTCACAGCAAGAAGGTCGCTGGTTCGAATCCCGGCTGGGCCCGTTTCTGTGTGGAGTTTGGATGTTCTCCCCGTGTTGGCGTGGGTTTCCTCCAGGTGCTCCGGTTTCCCCCACAGCCCAAACACATGCACTATAGGTGAATTGAATAAAATAAATTGGCCGTAGTGTATGAGTGTACATGGATGGCTGGAAGGGCATCCGTTGTGTAAAACACATGCCGGAATAGTTGCCGGTTCATTCCGCTGTGACGACCCCTGAGGGACTAAGCCGACGGAAAATGAATGAATGAATGAACGCTGCTTCAAAAAAATATTCCTCCAGTTGTCCTTGTAAGTGTTAATGTGGAGCCCTGCTATCTAAAGCTCAACCTGCTGAATCAGCTGGTGTGAGTGACTGAAATCCACTGGCGTTTGGCAGGTCAGCGGGTGTTAATGTCAAGCCCTGAAGTTGATCTTCTGTAATCATGCTTCAGCATAAGGTTGTCATTGAAATAAGCGAATAAAGCGTAATAACTTCTGAAGGGCCTGAAATCCACTCACTGGCAAAGAGTTGGCATTAATCCTTAGTGCATCCTCAGGGATATTTAGGTGTTTCTCATATACATTTGAAGGGAAAATTATTCGCCCTCCTGTGATTTTTCTTTTTCAGATATTTCCCAAATGATGTTTAACAGAGCAAAGGAATTTTCCACAGTATTTCACAGTATAATATGTTTTCTTCTGGAGAAAGTCTTACTTGCTTTATTTTGGCTAGAATAAAAGCAGTTCTTTTTAAAAACCATTTTAAGGTCAATATTATTCGCCCCCTTCAGCAATATTAGTGTTGGATTGTCTCCAAAACAAACCACTGTTATACAATGACTTGCCTAATTTCCCTAACTTTACCCTAATTAACCTAGTGAAGCCTTTACATGTCCCTTTAAGCTGAATACTAGTGTCTTGAAGAATATCTAGTCTAATATTATGTGCTGTCATCATGGCAAAGAGAAAAGAAATCAGTTATTAGAAATGAGTTATTAAAACTATCATGTTTAGAAACGTGTTGAAAAAATCTTCTCTCCATTAAACAGAAATTGGGGGAAAAATATACAGGAGGGCGAATAATTCTGACTTCAACTGCATGTATAATAATTTGGTAATCATTTTATAATGTATAATAATTTGATAATAACTCAGGTGTATAATAATTCTAATTCTCAAAGCGGTTTACACTTAAAAAATACAAGTAGAGCAGAAAAACAGCTATCTAGAGGTTATACAAAATTATATAAAGATAAAAAACATAAGGAAAAGGAATCAAAAACACACATACAACTCAGATATATTCATTCATTCATTTTCTTTTCGGCTTAGTCCCTTTATTAATCTGGGGTTGCCACAGCGGAATGAATCGCCAACTTATCCAGCATATGTTTTACGCAGCGGATGCCCTTCCAGCTGCAACCCATCACTGGGAAACACCCATATACACTCATTCACACACATACACTACTGACAATTTATTCATTCATTCATTTTCATTTCGGCTTAGTCCCTTTATTAATCTGGGGTCGCCACAGCGGAATGAACCGCCAACTTATCCAGCATATGTTTTACGCAGCGGATGCCCTTCCAGCTGCAACCCATCTCTGGGAAACATCCATACACACCCATTCACACTCATGCACTACGGACAATTTAGCTTACCCAATTCACCTATACTGCATGTCTTTGGACTTGTGGGGGAAACCGGAGCACCCGGAGGAAACCCACGCCAACACGGGGAGAACATGCAAACTCCACACAGAAATGCCAACTGACCAAGCCGAGGCTCGAACCAGCGACCTTCTTGCTGTGAGGCGAACGTGCTACCCACTGCGCCACCGTGAGGCCCAACTCACATATAGGCAAGTCTAAATAAAAAGCGAGTCTTCAGGGATACTTTAAATACTTTAAAAGATTCTGCGTGGCTAATATTAGGCGAGTGAATTCCAGAGTTTTGGAGCAAAGGAAAAAAGAAACAAAACCCGGTCATTACTATCGTCAGGTTTCATTGGAGATTTCTTCGCATGACACGCTGAATGAGTTCAGATGTGGTGATTCTCAGTGGACGGCCGAGGAATTTATCAGGGTCTTTTAGAAAGAGCCAACAGGTCATTGGGAAAATGCGCATGTGACATTTCCCTAAAACGACATTGCACTGCTTATTGAACGTCTCTCAGCGCTTTCACAGTGCAATGAATGTTAATGTGGGAACATTTTATGACGCGTTTCTTTTGTATCTATCATGGCAGATTGGAAATAAAACATCTGTTAAAAAGATGAAGGCTCAGTCAATGTTTGGAAATATAAATAAAACCTCCCCAAACCTAACTGATAATGTTAAACAAAGCAAATGTGAGATAAAGGTGCATTTTCTGAAGCAACCGTATCATTTGTAAGTTGTTTCTACAAGTCTTTGAGCTCTTTTATCAGTAGCCGTGACTCATGTTTCATGGGACTCGCGTTCATGTGCTGTGCATCACAAGAGCTCAGGGTGCTGGAAATCCTTGAAAATGCTGGAATTTTAATCTAGTGTTTTCAAGCTTTATATTATTTATTTATTTATATTATTTACTTTATAATATTTAAATAAAAATAAATAAACCTGCCTTCATCATAATCTGACTAATTTTTCTAATCTAATTTTTTAACTTTTTTTTACACTTAAGATGTGAGTAAATTGGGCGGCACGGTGGGGCTCAGTGGTTAGCACTGTCGCCTCACAGCAAGAAGGTCGCTGGTTCGAGTCCCGGCTGGGCCAGTTGGCATTTCTGTGTCCCGTGTTGGCGTGGGTTTCCTCCGGGTGCTCCGGTTTCCCCCACAGTCCAAACACATGTGCTTTAAGGGAATTGGATGAACTAAATTGGCCGTAGTGTATGAGTGTGTGTGTGTGTGAATGTGAGATGGGTGTGTATGGGTGTTTCCCAGTACTGGGTTGCGGCTGGAAGGGCATCCGCAATGTAAAATATATGCTGGAATAGTTGGCGGTTCATTCTGCTGTGGTAACTTCTGATAAATCAGAGACTAAGCCGAAAAATAATGAATGAACGAATGTGAGTAAATTATTAACTATTTAAATAATAATAATAAAAAGCCGGGCCTCATGGTGGCGCAGTGGGTAGCACGATCACCTCACAGCAAGAAGGTCGCTGGTTCGAGCCTCGGCTGGATCAGTTGGCATTTCTGTGTGGAGTTTGCATGTTCTTCCAATGCATGAAATCTGTATTAGACTTTAATAGTTTTGATGCTTGAAAATCCCTTTTCACTTTTGACCAAGTAAAAGTATGTCGGGGCACAATTTGTTTCTTAATTAGACTGTTGAATAAGAGCATGAAAAGTCAGAATTTTACACAAGACATTCAGTAAATTCTCCTCATCTCAGTACACAGCTAAACAACAGTGCTCACATTATAATATTGTAAAACCTGTGCAGACCCTTCGGCTAGGCAGATCACATAACAAACATCACACAAAAACATCAACACGTGATCACAATACAGAGCCTTACACAACTCAGTGTGTGTGTGTGTGTGTGTGTGTAAGTCCCTTCCCCCAGCAGTTCTCGTAACCTCCGCATGCTCCGGCGACAAGCCTGTAAACGACACCGGGGCTATTAATTAATTAATGGCCTTCAGTCCAGTTCAGCCTTCAGTCCTCAGTGCAGGTCTGCGAGCAATAGGAGACCAAAAAAAGCATTAATGTAAAGGAGGCGGTGGCCGTTTCGTTCCCAACGACTATCAATCACCTGCACTATTGTGGTCCTGCGCAGTTTTTTTTTCCTCCCGGGCTGAAGGAAGGGGAGGGATGAGACGTGGGAGAAGAAGAGGGAAAATGGCGATGGAGGGGCCTGGGAATCAGCCGCCATCCCTGGTCCCTTTACTGATGAGCGTAACGGCGGTGTTAATATCACACCATTTCTTTAACGCGGCGGCACAGATACCAGACCCAGAGGTAAGACCTGCTTGTGTTTTATGGGGCCTATAATGCACTGCTGTTGCCGTTCGTTCTCTTTGTATTGAGCAGACTGGCGATGGCGGGTTTTTATTTTTATGGCGCTCAATGCATTGACACAACTGCGGCGCTCTGGATGATAGCCACATGAGCATAACAACAGATGCAGTTGATTCCTTTAAGGGATAGTTCACCCTCAAAGAATGGAAATTCTGTTATCATCTACTGTTCCTTCACTTGTTTCAAACCTTTATGAGTCTCTTTCATTGAACACAAAAGAAGATATTTTGAAGAAAGCTGAAATCCTGTAACCATTGACTTGTTCTATAGTAGGAAAACCAAATGGTTACAGGTTTACATCTTCTTTCATGTTATCTTCATTACGTTTACATAATTATGCGTTCAGAAGTTAATGAAAGGGCCTCACGGTGGCGCAGTGGATAGCACATTCGCCTCACAGCAAGAAGGTTGCTGGTTCGAGCCTCGGCTGGGTCAGTTGGCGTTTCTGTGTGGAGTATGTTCTCCCCGTGTTGGCGAGGGGTTTCCTCCGGGTGCTCCGGTTTCCCCCACAAGTCGAAAGACATGCGGTATAGGTGAATTGGGTAAGCTAAAAATTGTCCGTAGTGTATGTGTGTGAATGGGTGTGTATGGATGTTTCCCAGAGATGGGTTGCAGCTGGAAGGGCATCCGCTGCGTGAAACATATGCTGGATAAGTTGGCGGTTCATTCCGCTGTGGCGACCCCAGGTTAATAAAGGGACTAAGCCGAAATGAAAATGAATGAATGAATGAAGTTAATGAAAGGTCACATGTCGTTGCAGATGAAATATAGTGTGGAACGTGAAATACATATTTTCTATTAGGTTAAAATTTAATTAACAATCTTTCAATCATCTTTACCAACACCTCTCTACTTAATCCCGTCTTGTGTCCGCCATGTTTGTAGTTTGTTAACTCTTTTTTTTTTATCATGTTTGTTGTTTTAATCAATTTCACGTCCAAAGTGCAATGTATTGTGGGTAATATTAACATTCAGAGTCTGCATTCGTCCAAATTTAATGTCCTTCACTCGCTAACTTCCCTCCGTCTCATTCCCTCAGTGTCCACTACTGGCGGAACATCTGAATGGGTTTAAATGGAATGCACTAAACCCCTGAGCACTTGGAAACTACACTGTTGTGATGTCATAATCACATTGCATTCTGGGACGTATAGGTGGTTGAGTGGACATATGAAACCGACTTGCTCCTTCTTTCAAAATCTAGGGATTGAGGGTATGACCACGTCAACTTCCCTCGTTCACTTGATGAAGTGGAATGCACTTCAAAATAGTATTGGGGACTCCAACACTACAGGAAGGGAAGGGAAGTTTGCGAATGCGTATCTAAGTGGACTGGAACACCAGCCAGGGTACACGCTGATCTGCACTTCTACTGGTAATAGTAGACTATCAACATACTATGATTTGGGACACGCTAATTTTATTTTCGAATACTGTTAAAGATGGATAGTGTGCAACTATCTGTCTGTTACGGACGGATAGTATGCATACTATCCATCTTTAAAAGTATTCAAAAATAAAATGAGTGTCCCAAATCATAGTACATTAAATTGAGTATTCAAAGTACCTGGATAGTCTACTATTACCAGTAGAAGTGCAGATCAGTGTCCAAAAGCATAGTATGTTGGCTCTCGAAAAGTAGGTGAAAAAGTTACAAAGCCTTTATTGACATATTATTTATTGACTAGAAGCGACACGGTGGCTCAGTGTTTAGCACTGTTGCCTCACAGCAATAAGGTTACTGGTTCGAGTCCCGGCTGGGTCAGTTGGCATTTCTGTGTGGAGTTTGCATGTTCTCCCCGTGTTGGCGTGGGTTTCCCTCGGGTGCTGCAGCCTCCCCCCACAGCCCAAACACATGCGCTATAGGGGAATTGGATGAACTAAATTGGCCGTAGTGTATGAGTCTGAGTGAGTGTGTGAATGTGAGAGTGTATGGGTGTTTCGCAGTACTGGGTTGCGGCTGGAAGGGCATCCGCTGCGTAAAACATATGCTGGAATAGTTGACAGTTATGCTGAAATAAAGACTAAGCCGAAGGAAAATGAATGAATGAATGAATGAAGTAGTGACAGCAGATTGAAGGAAAATAGTAGAGTAAAATAACTACAAATGTACTCAAGTAAAAATACACAAATAAGTACAAATGCACTTAAAATATATTTATTATCTGTTTGTTGTCGTGTATCTGTAATTCTATTGCACTGTAGAAGCTTCTGTCACCAAAGCAAATTCCTCGTATGTGTGAACATACCTGGCAATAAAGCCCTTTCTGATTCTGATTCTGATAGACAGTAGCACAATGTACACAATTTTGTCCTGAGAAAAAAAACTTAATTACAGTAATTTGAGAATTTGGCGTTCCTTACTTTACACCACTGGATCATTTATAAATGATTATATCTTGATTTGACCAAACTGGGATTATAATTGATCAGTAACCTGAAAGTTCTGGGTTGCGAACATTCCCCTACCGATAAACGTCTGGTGAAAGGTTAATGTGACTGTTTTCAATTTCATACAGTTGCTTTTACAGCATAGATGTTGTAATGTAATTAAAATTTAATCAGACTTCAATAGACTTCATTTTAGCATTCATTTAGTTGTTGAAGGCTAAAATGAGATGAAAAGTCGTCAAATCAAGCGCCGCAGGAGCAGCAGGCGAGCGCAGAAACTCCATTAAAAATTCTGGGGTAAAATACATTGTCATATTTTAATGAAATGAGTTTAATGCAGTGCTTCTTGTACATTATGAGACCCACTTTATATCGTATATCAATCAGGCAGTGAAGATCAGTGAGTTTTAAAGAAAACAGATCTGAAACGCTGCGGTTTTGTAACAGCATACAGTTCACCAGAAGCTTTTGTAACAGCGTACA
>CAIGQW010055679.1:6240423-6281182 GCA_903798125.1 Danio choprae | reverse complement strand
TTTGTAACAGCGTACAGTTCACCAGAAGCTTTTGTAACAGCGTACAGATCACCAGAAGCTTTTGTAACAGCGTACAGTTCACCAGAAGCGCTGGAACTGGGTTGCTGGAAATTAAAAGTCTTTCATTTAAGTTGCCCACAAAAAAATTCAAGTATTGTGTTTATTCAGCTCATTTTAAATAAGTAGTTTGAGCAAGCAGCAAAAACCTTTCGTTTTTTTGAGTGAATGAGAGCATGCGTTTCAAATTCCAGTCGTTCCTTGAGTGCCTGCACCACTGTCACGGTGCTTATGAGAGCAGTATTCATGGAAAATAGAAGAAAACTAATTGAAGTGAAGAGGTGACGGGAAGTGAAAAGTAGAAATAGGGCTCCAGAGGAGTGATTGAAAACACTTTAATCATGTCGGCTATCCACCTTTTCCTATTACATTTGCAATTATGGGATGAACTTCTGATGTTTGGGAAGTTCTCTTTGAAAAGACTGAAACAGATCAGCTCAAATTATGAAACTGCGCTACAAATAATCTGTCAGTCTGATTGAATGAGCTTTGTGTTTACCTTTATGTGTTGTTTTTGCGGGGCCTCACAGTGGCGCAGTGGGTAGCACATTCGCCTCACAGCAAGAACGTCGCTGGTTCGAGCCTCGGCTGGGTCAGTTGGCGTTTCTGTGTGGAGTTTGCATGTTCTCCCTGTGTTGGCGTGGGTTTCCTCCGGGTGCTCCGGTTTCCCCCACAAGTTCAAAGACATGCAGTATAGGGGAATTGGGTAAGCTAAATTGTCCGTAGTGTATGAGTGTGAATGGGTGTGTATGGATGTTTCCCAGAGATGGGTTGCAGCTGGAAGGGCATCCGCTGTGTAAAACATATGCTGGATAAGTTGGGGGTTCATTCAGCTGTGGGGCTAAGGGACTAAGCCAAAATGAAAATGAATGAATGAATGAATGTTGTTTTTGAAGGTGACACGGTGGCTCAGTGGTTAGCACTGTCACCTCACAGCAAGAAGGTCGCTGGTTCGAGTCCCGGCTGGGCCAGTTGGCATTTCTGTGTGGAGTTTGCAGGTTCTCCGGTGCTCTAAAGGTGAATTAAAGGTGAATTAAATAAACTAAAGTGGCTGTCGAGTATGAGTGTGTGTGTGAATTAGTGTTTATAGATGTTTCCCAGTACTGGGTTGCAGTTGGAAGGGCATCCACTGTGTAAAACATATGCTGGATAAGTTGGCGGTTCATTCCACTGTGGCGACCTCTGAAATAGAGACTAAGGAAAATGAAAGAATGAATGAGTTATTTTCGACCAGTGTTATGATTGGGATTTAATAACGTTTTAAAAATAAGGATATCCTCAAATGAGCTCCTTTTTCCTGATTATTTTCTCCGTCTCTCTTTGTATTCTGCTGTAAATACATGAAAAGCAAAAACTGCATGTGCATCTTTGTCCTGCTCTCCGGGTTTTATTTATCATATATCTTATGAATAATTCATTGGAGTGCATCAAGAATCTTTTGTTTTCTCCTCGAATCCTCACATCTCTTTCAATGATTGTTTTTACACAGATTAATATCATAAAATATAATTGACTCCCCTCTTAAATGTCTAATGACCAGTGTTTACTGTGCTCTTTCTTAGGGAAAGCTCATTTGAAACATTATCAACAACTTTCCTAAAGAATTTTTTTTTAATTAAGACAACATTCATTCATTTCCCTTCTGCTTAAGTCCTTTATTTATCAGGGGTCCCCACAGCGGAATGAACCGCCAACTTATCCAGCATATGTTTTACACAGCGGATGCCCTTCCAGCCGCAACCCAGCACTGGGAAACACCCATACACACTCATTCACACACACACTCATACACTATGGCCAATTTAGTTAATCCAATTCACTTATAGCGCATGTGTTTGGGCTGTGGGGGAAACCGGAGCACCCGGAGGAAACCCACGCCAACACAGGGAGAACATGCAAACTCCACACAATGCCAACTAGCCCAGCCGGTACTTGAACCAGCGACCTTCTTGCTGTGAGGCGACAGTGCTAACCACTGAGCCACTGCGCCCCCCCCTCCATTAAGACAACATATAATACATAATATAGTGTAGACAGAATGTTTTTATTGGACTGATGTTTAACACATGCAGGCAATATTGATGTGTAAATAATATGAGCAATAATAATATATCTAGATGATAATAATCTTTTGGGATATTAATGGTCTTTTGCAACAGATTTCTTAGTGTTTTCATGAAAGTTACACCCATAATTGGTGATTTATTCTCAACTTTTAGTGTTAAGTTCTAGTTTTCAGGGTGACTTTTGACAATATTTTGGTGCAGAGATTGCTTTGCTTTTCCTCTCTGTAAATTAGAGGTTTTGTATTTTAAATGTACATCTTATTTGGGGTTAAAGTAATAAAAAAAGGGGTAGTTGCATAAATTTATCAAATTGTAGTAGGTCTGAACAGTCCACTACTTAATTGACTCATTTTGTTGATTTTAACCAAGTAAATAATAATAATAAAAAAAGAAAATTAAAGAAATAAAAAATAAATAAATAACAAATAAATATAAAATAAAAATAAATAAAGTAAAAAAAATTATAATAAACCAAAAATGAATAAATAATAAAACAAAAACAAATAAAATAAAGAATTAAAGAAAATTAAATAAATAACAAATAAATATATTAAAATAAAAATAAAAAAATTAAATAAATAAATAAAAATAAAAATAATAAAAAAATGTAAATAGATTTTTAATAAAAAATTAAATAAATAAATAAATAACAAATAAATATAAACAAATAAATAAAATAAAAATAAATAAAAATAAAAACAAACAAAAATAAAAATAAAAATATATACAAACAAACAAATAATAAACATATAAAAAAATAAAAATAAACAAATAAATAAAAATAGAAATAAAAAACAAACAAATAATAATTAATAATTAAAAATAAATAAATAAATAGCACCCCCACCACCAACAAGAAAACAAAAATCTAAAAACACACAAATAGATAAATGAATGAATGAATGGATGCATGTCTTTTTTTGGTTGGACTGTTGAATAAAGGCAGGTAGAGACAATGCTATGAAACTATATATGAAGCTATATCTTTCAAAGTCAAATAAAAGTATATCGGGGATTTTTTCATGTCAAATGTCAGTCTGACGAATCTAAAGAAAAACAAACAACATAGATGAACCTCAAGACATGCTTTTATAATAATCCTGTCAAAATATCTCACTCAAATACATGACATCAGACGTATATTTAAGACGCAGACAAATTGCAGGAGACAGATTGCATTCATGCCTAATAAAACTACAGGTCTCTTCGTGGTGGATTTTGACAGCAGGTGTCAGTGGCAGTGCTTTTCTACAGCCACTGCTAATTAAACACTCATTATAGAGTCAATTACCCAGGTGTCGGCAATTTTCCCTGCTGCTATGATGTTTAATGACAACAAGAAACATCTTAAAGTCTTTAAGAGCACAAATATGGTTCAGAAACATTTCATGCTCCACTGGGCTCAGCAGACAACAGAGTGAAATTGGAAAAAAATCATATTTATAGACACTTAGTGTGGTTTATTAAGGAACAAATTTCCAGAGGATCACATGCTTAGGATTGAACACGGCTGGCACCGCATCAGCTCCGTTTATTGCACCAATCAGACGAATACTGACACACTACAAATAACCAGAGTTTTCCACTCCAGTCATCTTCATCTTGAAGAATCCCCCCTTCCACCCCTACTCCTTCCCTTCCCTTCCCTTCTCTTCTCCTGACTGGGTGGCATGGTGGCCCAGTGGTTTTGCCCCTCACCGGGCCGGTCGGCGTTTCTGTGTGGAGTTTGCATGTTCTCTCCGTGTTCGTGTGGGTTTTCTCCGGGCTTCCCGGTTTCCTCCCACCGTCCAAAGACATTCACCGTAAGTAAATTTGACTACTCCAAAATAGCATCCTAAGAAATATCTCAAGCACGTTCACAGCAGGGGAGTCCTCGAGACCTACCTGAGCTCAAACTTCCCTCTCGCCCTTCAAACGGGAGGGAGCCCCGGGCTCGAGGATCTATGAGCTCAGGGCTCTCTCCCGGGACAGCATGCCAAACACGCTTTATAACCAATCATCAGCTAAGTGTGAACTCTTGAACAGTATATAAAATCCCCAAATAATCAAGTAGACTTGTTCTTGAATGGCTATAGGAGAGCTATGTATCTTACAAAGTCAAAACTATTAGTCCTCTTGTAAATTTTGTTTTCTTTTTTACATATTTCCCTAATGATGTTTAACAGAGCAAGTAATTTTTCACAGTATTTCCTATAATATCCTGGAGAAAGTCTTATTTGTTTTATTTGAGCTAGAATAAAAGCAGTTTTCTTTTTTTTCAACCATTTTAAGGTCAATATTATCAGACATATTTGTTTTTCCATTGTGAACAAACCATCGTCAAACAATGATTTGTCTAATTATACTAACTTTAACCTAGTTAAGGCTTTAAATGTCACTTTAAGCTGAATACTAGTGTCTTGAAAAATATCTAGTCAAATATCATGGCACAGATAAAAGAAATCAGTTATTAGAAATGAGTTATTAACACAGGAATATGTGCAGACTGTGATGTTTGACATTACAACATCCGCCTGTCTAATTTCTTTGTCAAGGGATGTTAAAGATGGCATCTTAAATAAGAGTCTACAGTTTTATTTCTCTAGAGCGTAGAGTAGAAGCGACATGTACATTACAAAGAGAAATATCAATATGTGATCTACTGCCGGTTGAACTCTCTGTGCCACACTGAATAGAGATTTCAGCTCATGACTGATTAACTGTCACGAACATTGAATGACCCAATAAATCTTTAAAACCAACAGGCCATGCTTTTCCGCCCTAATACTGATACTCGGGCTATTTTATTGGTTTCTCAAGTACTTGTTTACCCACAGAGACAGAAAAAAAACAAAGATAAGCTTTATTTGTTACATATTCCTTCAGAAGGTTTGGTACGGGGTCTTTTCCCTCACTTATCTACTGTTAATTTTATCAATCTTGTCATTTAGAGGCAAAATTCATTCATTAATTCGTTTTCCTTCAGCTTAGTCTCTTATTTATCAGGGGTCGCCACAGCGGAAGGAACCGCCAACTATTGCCGCATATGTTTTACACAGCGGATGCCCTTCCAGCCGCAAACAATAAACCAATAAACACTCATTCACACACACACACACACTCATACACTACGGCCAGTTTAGTTCATCCAATTCACCTATAGCGCATGTGTTTGGACTGTGGGGGAAACCAGAGCACCCGGAGGAAACACACGCCAACACTGGGAGAACATGCAAACTCCACACAGAAATGCCAACTGGGCCAGCCGGGACTTAAACAAGCAACCTTCATGCTGTGAGGCGACAGTGCTAACCACTGTGCCACCATGCCGCCCTCTAGGGATATGTGTGCGGTCTAAAGACAGAGCCGTGATTCTCATAAGATGAAGTGCTACTGACTGTGGAAGATCTCAGGGATCCCTAGATTTGGGATAGCAAAAAGTCACAGAGTCTCTGGAGTGGCATGGAGAGACTCTGCAACGGTGGCTAGTACTGTGGGATGGAGTCATCCGTCATTCTACAATTCCCACAGTAAATGAACAATTTAAAAGCACAGAAGAAAAAAAAAAAATCAATGTACTTTTCCAGAGTCCAGAGAGGAATATTGTCAGGCATTAGGGAGTTGGGATCTTTATTAAGTCCGTGACGAAAGATGACCTTTAAAGCCTCATGATTAAATTTCACTGAATGACATTGGGAATGATTCCCCTGATGCGGGCGAAGAAGAGTAACTGCTGATTTCATAGGTAAGGTCTAGCTTTCTGGAACAAACTCCACTGTTGGCAAGTATAATGTTGATGTGTACTGTATATCGCAAACAACCAAACCATACAGTGACTAGACTTAACTTGAAATAAACATTAAGCTTTAGTTGTGTAAAGCATTGTGTAAAAAGTTGTGTAAAGCATTAGGGCTTTACACAACACAATCTCACGGCAATTCATAACTTTTTGATGTAGTGGGTAATTCGTATGAATTCGTACGATCTCATTTGTACGGTTTAGTACGATTCAGTACGACAGTTGGGTTTAGGGGGTGGGGTGGGGTTGGGTGGCCACGCCTCCTTTTTTAAATTGTAAATTTTCGTATGACTGAACTTGTACGAATTTGTATGAATTAGCCACTAAACTAGGGGCAGCACGGTGGCGCATTGGGTAGCACAATCGCCTTACAGCAAGAAGGTCGCTGGTTCGAGCCCCTGCTGGGTCAGTTGGTGTTTCTGTGTGGAGTTTGCATGTTCTCCCCGTGTTGGCGTGGGTTTCCTCCGGGTGCTCCGGTTTCCCCCACAAGTCCAAAGACATGCGGTACAGGTGAATTGGGTAAGCTAAATTGTCCGTAGTGTATGTGTGTGAATGGGTGTGTGTGGATGTTTCCCAGTGATGGGTTGCAGCTGGAAGGGCATCCGCTGCGTAAAACATATGCTGGATAAGTTGGCGGTTCATTCCGCTGTGGTGACCCCTGATTAATAAAGGGACTAAGCCGAAAAGAAAATGAATGAACAGCCACTAAACTAACAAAACATAAAATAGTTATGTTTCCTTGTGAGATCAGGCTGGCTCTACAATATATCTTTTCAGCATCGATATCGCAATGTGCACATTCGCAATAGTCACATCGCAAGATATGCAATGTTGAGTCTGAGTTATAGTTGACCAGGAGCTACAGAATTGTATTTACTTACTGTATGTTTACGTAATTTATACGATTTATGCAAAAAAAAGTTTTTCTTACTTAAAATTTTTGTCTTGTTTCTAGTCCAAATATCTACATTTCAAAGCGAAAACAGGTTATTTTTTACTTACACCACTTGAAGATAATTGTACTTGTTTTAAAAGCTCTTTAATTTTGACTTATTTCTTCTGAAGTTGAAAACAAACATTTTTTTGACCTGATCTAAGAATTTTTAGATATTTGCACTGAAAATGAGACAAACCCAGCAGGCACACAGCGTCATAAGACTTTAATATTAGGTTAGATTTAGGTCGTGATGTCGGCTGACCAAAATTCAGTGACAAGCTAGCAACGTTATTTTGTTTATCCAATAACGACAAAATGACGTTGATATTTGGTTGATTTTAGGTTGTGTTGGAAAGTGACCAAAATCCAACGTCAAGCCAACATCTTCAACCAACGTCATATTGACGTAAAAAACTGACATTTATTTGTCAGGTATGGCAACCAAAATCCAACGTCTGATAGACGTCATAACGGTAACGTCTACACAATGTCAAGCTGTAACATCATTAAACGTTGATATTTGGTTGTTTTTAGGATGCGTTGGAAAGTGACCAAAATTTAACATCTGTCTGACGTTGGAAACTGATGTCGTTCTGACCTTGGGTTCAGACGTCAACCCAATTTTTTATTTCCAAAATACAACGTCCATTGACGTTGGGGTACAACGTCGATCTGTCATCATGCTGAAGTCCTGTGCCTGGTGGGAAGTAAGAAAATCATTTTTTTTTCCCCATTGTGATTATTTAGTTTCTGTGCCTGCATGTTAAAAACATTCTGTTAGAATAGTGGCGTCAAATAGTGCTTATTCAAACTATCTTGTAAATCAATATTCATATCGCAATATTAGTTCTTTCCAATATCTGCAGCCCTACTTCAAACATTCATTCATTCATTCATTTTGGCTTAGTCCCTTTATTAATCTGGGGTCGCCACAGCGGAATGAACCGCCAACTTATCCAGCATATGTTTTACGCAGTGGACACCCTTCCAGCTGCAACCCATCTCTGGGAAACATCCATACACACCCATTCACACACATACACTACGGACAATTTAGCTTACCCAATTCACCTATAGCGCATGTCTTTGGACTTGTGGGGGAAACCGGAGCACCCGGAGGAAACCCACGCCAACACAGGGAGAACATGCAAACTCCACACAGAAACACCAACTGACCCAGCCGAGGCTCGAACCAGCGATCAGCGACCTTCTTGCTGTGAGGCGAACGTGCTACCCACTGCGCCACTGTGAGGCCCCCTACTTCAAACCCTCATCGACAAAGCTAGACAACAGGCCTACTGTATATATACCAAACAATGGGGGTCACATGACAAAACCAACGCATCAATACATGATACACACCAATAAAAGCATGACCAATTGGAACCAATAAAAACATGGACATAAGAAGCACATGATAGATTACACGAGGGCACCGGGAATCACATTACAGGAACCATAACTAAACAGGAAACACAACTTTAAATGTAAGACAAAATGAAGGACATACTGTACAGTATCCAAACTGAACCAAAAACTGTGACAAACATAGCATGATGCATGAAAATCTTTCCATATAGGCCCTTCAATATGAAGGGGTTTCCCATAGTGATCTTTCACAGCTATTTTACATTTCATAGTGTTGTTTTAGAGTTGAAAGAAAGGTCATTTGAAGCTTGATGGAAAAGGTATGGTGATTTTCTGCCAGGACATTTTGGATGTTTTTCTTACAGTGTGGAATACATTAATTTTCAAAAAGCATCTCCTTGACTGGAATCCTCTTATTTGGTTTCAGCTGAAAGTATGTGATACCGAACGAAAACAGAGGTTGCTAACTGTCTGATTGATGTCAATGCAGAGCCCATGCAGCTCAACAGAACAGAAAGGACTCAGTTTCGGCACAGAGGGAGTAGTGTAAGGAATTTCTTTGGGTTTTCAGTCATATTTATTCACAGCAGGAACGGGCTCAGTACACATCCCTGAGGCACTCCGCTCTGATGATATTACGTAGTAAGTGTAGTAAAAAAGGATTTCTCTCCGTTCTCTGGTTAAGATATCAGCCTGTTGATCAGATCTATATCTATATCTATAAATCTACCGTAATTCTGAGACTGTATACACATCGGAGAGTTTCTGCATGTAAAATGTTAGCTTGGTTGTACAGTAGACACAGGTGCCAAGCTCCGAATGTAGCTCTATCTATTGACGTGACACAGCAGGAGGCCATGTGGAAATCTCAGACTTTATTGAATACGGCTGAAACATCAATAGTAATTTACTTTTAGCTGAGGGACATCTCTTATCTTCAGCCATACTGACAGGAAACGCTAACCGTATCTACCAAAAATATAATGTTAATCAGTCAATACTTAAAAACCAATGGGATAAATCAATACTAATTGTTAGTGGTTCTTGCTAAGGCAAGCATTAGCATTTATTTTGGTGCCACTTAGGGTTAGAGATTTGAATGGACCTTATTTATGTCATTTTAATCACATAAGAAATCTGTTCATGTTTGGAACACAGTTGAGGATGTTTGCAATCAAATTTTTGAGATTTCTGTTCCTCCATTGAAAATATGTTCACCCAAAACTGTAACACTTTAACAAAATATTCATACATAATAAGAATAATACAAAAAAAAACATCCTTATACATTGTGCAGTTTATCTAAGTATTCTGAAGAGACTAGATCACTTGGTTTGGCATTCTCTGATCACACCAGCTAGTGTGTTTTACAGTAGAGAAAACACTAAATACATTTTCATTGTTTGTTGATTAACTGAGTTAAAATGTTTTAGTCTCTTTTATAAAGAAAAAAGTAGTTGCTTTAATGCACATACACTCACCGGCCACTTTATTAGGTACACCTGTCCAACTGCTCATTAACGCAAATTTCTAATCAGCCAATCACATGGCAACAACGCAATGCATTTAAGCATGCAGACATGGTCAAGACGATCTGCTGCAGTTCAAACCGAGCATCAGAATGGGGAAGAAAGGGGATTTAAGTGACTTTAAAGGTGGCATGGTTGTTGGTGCCAGACGGGCTGGTCTGAGTTTTTGACGGGCTAGTACTGAGAAACTGCTGATCTACTAGGATTTTCATGCACAACCATCTCTAGGGTTTACAGAGAATGGTCAGAAAAAGAGAAAATATCCAGTGAGCGGCAGTTCTGTGGGCGCAAATGCCTTGTTGATGCCAGAGGTCAGAGGAGAATGACCAGACTGGTTTGAGCTGATAGAAAGGCAACAGTAACTCAAATAACCACTCGTTACAACCGAGGTCTGCAGGAGAGCATCTCTGAATGCACAACACATCCAACCTTAAGGCGGATGGGCTACAGCAGCAGAAGACCACACCGGGTGCCGCTCCTGTCAGCTAAGAACAGCAAACTGAGGCTACAATTCGCTTAGGATCCCCAAAATTGGACAATAGAAGATTGGAAAAACATTGCCTGGTTTGATGAGTCTCGATTTCTGCTGCGACATTCGGATGGTAGGGTCAGAATTTGCCGTCAACACCATGAAAGCATGGATCCATCCTGCCTTGTATCAATGGTTCAGGCTGGTGGTGGTGGTGTAATGGTGTGGGGGATATTTTCTTGGCACACTTTGGGCCCATTAGTACCAATCGAGCATCGCGTCAACGCCACAGCCTACCTGAGTATTGTTGCTGACCATGTCCATCCCTTTATGACCACAGTGTACCCATCTTCTAATGGCTACTTCCAGCAGGATAACACGCCATGTCATAAAGCGTGAATCATCTCAGACTGGTTTATTGAACATGACAATGAGTTCACTGTACTCAAATGGCCTCCACAGTCACCAGATCTCAATCCAATAGAGCACTTATAGGATGTGGTGGAACGGGAGATTCGCATCATGGATGCGCAGCCGACAAATCTGCAGCAACTGCGTGATGCTCTCATGTCAATATGGAGCAAAATCTCTGAGGAATATTTCCAGTACCTTGTTGAATCTATGCCACGAACGATTAAGGCAGTTCTAAAGGCAAAAGGGGGTCCAACCCGGTACTAGTAAGGTGTACCTAATAAAGAGGCCGGTGAGTGTATAATGTAAATATAATTTCACACACCTATCAATTGACTGAAAAAAGATTCATATCTGATGTCTGTTTAAATGTTTGTGTTAAAAGTAATCTGTGATGTAATCTATGTTGTGCACTTTAGGACTCTTCCTTCATTTTTAATCTGTACATGCTGCTTGAATGACAGGTTGCTACATTTATTTGCGATTTTAATATTCTTCACCCTCTATATGCATTGTAGTTTCTAAATTATCAGCAGCCTATTATCATGCAATTTTCATCTCTACAATGATTGGTCGAAATAACCAATTCCATTATCTGCTGAAAGTCAATACTTGACTGTAATCAGCTTTTTTCCCCCAACACAGTTTAAAGTCTCAGGCTATGGATTTGCCTCCCACCTCCCTCTCTTTTTCTCTCTCAAACGCAAAAGCACAGGTATCAGAATGGTTGTAATTGCAGCTGGAGATTCAACACGTTCACGGGAACGTGTAGTTGAGATTCTGACTTCAGTTATATTTAATGGTGTTGAAATGGCCTACAAACTTGAAATCAAAAAGCTCTTCTACCTCAAACTTTTCTCCTCCAAAATCGTAGGTCCTTTTCTTCCCTAACACTTCCCTAGCTGCATGAACATCATTTACATCACCATATGGCATTTGGTTTTAGTAGTATGATTATTCAAAGTGCTTTAGGTGGTCTATTCTTATCATGTAAGTGTATTAATAGGAGAAAGGTGGGACTGAAGGGTCTGTGTGTCCGACCTGTCAGTAAGAGATCCACAACAGCCTGCAAAAACATATTAACAGTGACAAAACTGTATTAAATAACTATATATAGCATTGAATATAGTGCTAAAAATTCAAGCGGGACTCTTTGTTTGTCCTGATAATGCCAAATGTCAGTAAAAATGGACTATTTATATGTAGCCAGTGACAGTGTGCATGCAGGAGTCTGACTTAATCCTGTATTTTCAGCTGCAGAATCGTGATTATGTTTTATTTTGGTGGACCAGGACCAAAAATCCATACCTGAGCATAGCTTTCTAACCAACAGCACATTTTGATATAAATAATAATGCTACTAATATAAACTCTTGGTCACACTTTATTTGAAGGTAAAGTTTGCACTGTTAACAAACCATTAATTAAGAATTTTAATTAAATAAACTACTAATTTGCTGTATTTTGGGATGCTCATCTGGGATAATTTAACCCAGTTTTTTAAAACAATACCTAGTTATTAAGGTACTAGGGTTATTGGGTAGGATTAGGGATGTAGAAGAGGATTATGCAAAATATGTGTATTTTAAATAGAAAACAATAACCAATAATACAGCAGGTAATAAGCCACTAGTTAATAGCGAGAGGTGGTCCCTGTTACCAAACTCTTCTACATATTTTACCTTAAAATATTGCAATAATATTGTGTTGTAAGTTCAGTCTTGTGTTATGTATTAAGTAAGTCATTACAGCCCACACACAGGCGACGCGGTGGCGCAGTGGGTAGCGCTGTCGCCTCACAGCAAGAAGGTCACTGGTTCGAGCCTCAGCTGGTTCAGTTGGCATTTCTGTGTGGAGTTTGCATGTTCTCCCTGTGTTTGCGTGGGTTTCCTCCGGGTGCTCCGGTTTCCCCCACTAGTCCAAAGACATGCGGTATAGGTGAATTGGGTAAACTAAATTGTCCGTAGTGTATGTGTGCGAATGAGTGTGTATGAATGTTTCCCAGTGATGGGTTGCAGCTGGAAGGGCATTCGCTGTGTAAAAACATATGCTGGATAAGTTGGCGGTTCATTCCGCTGTGGCGACCCCAGATTAATAAATGGACTAAGACGAAAAGAAAATGAATGAATGAATTACACCCCCACACACAATGGGTCTTATGAATTTGAAATGACATGGAGGTGAAAAAAATATCACAAAAATCTTCATTGTGGTTTTCTCAAAAGTTGCTTTGGAAGTATGACTATTGTAAAGTACAACCCCAAATCTGAAATAAGTTGGGAAAAGATGAAGGCAGCATATTGTGCTCCAAAATCTCTATGTACTTTTCAGCATTAATAGTGCCATCACAGAAGTGCAAGTTACCTTTGCCAAGAGAACTTCACCATGACAGACCCTGGCTTTTGGACTTGTTGCAGTCTGGATGATCCTTTTCTTCTTTGGTCCGGAGCACACGGCATCCATTTCTCCCAAAAAATACCAGAAATATTGTTTCATCTGACCACAGTACACGTTTCCACTGTGTGATGGTCCATCACAGATGCCTCAGAGCCCAGAGAAGTTGACAGCACTTCTGGACACTGTTAACATAGGGCTTCCTTTTGGTACAGTACAGTTTTCACTGGCATTTGTGGATGTAACTACGTATTCTGGTACTTGACAAAGGTTTGCCGCAGTAGTCCTGAGCCCATGTGGTGATATGGCTTATAGATGAATGAGGATTCTTGATGCAGCGCCCCCTGAGGGATCGGTGATCACAGTTATTCAGCTTAGGCTTGCACCCTTGTCCTTTTTGCACTGAAATTCCCCCAGATTCCTTGAATCTTTTAATGATGTTATGCACTGTTGAAATATCCAAATGTCTTCCTCTCTTTCTTTGAGGAACATTGTTTTTAAACATTTCAATCATTTTCTCACGTATTTGTTGGCAAACTGGCGATCCTCGGCCCATCTTTGCTCCTAAAGGACTAGACCTTGGATGCTGCTTTTGTACCAAATCATAAATACAATCACCTGTTGACATCACCTGTTTCACATCACATCATTATTTCACCAGTTTACCTGATTACTCGCTTAAACTGTTTTTAATGTGTTGCAAGAACCAAAATTGCAATACGTGTTTATTTTGAAAAAACAATAAACACATGAGGAACACATTAAATAATGTTTGTTGTATCGTCTGGGCCTCACAGTGGCGCAGTGGATAGCACGTTCGCCTCACAGCAAGAAGGTCGCTGGTTCGAGCCTCGGCTGGGTCAGTTGGCGTTTCTGTGTGGAGTTTGCATGTTCTCCCTGTGTTGGCGTGGGTTTCCTCCGGGTGCTCCGGTTTCCCCCACAAGTCCAAAGACATGCGGTATAGGTGAATTGGGTAAGCTAAATTGTCCGTAGTGTATGAGTGTGAATGGATGTGTATGGATGTTTCCCAGAGATGGGTTGCAGCTGGAAGGGCATCCGCTGCGTAAAACATATGCTGGATAAGTTGGCGGTTCATTCCGCTGTGGCGACCCCAGATTAATAAAGGGACTAAGCCGAAATGAAAATGAATGAATGAATGAATGTATCGTCTGCAATGAAATACAAGTCAAAGTAAATTTAGAAATCACTACTTTCTTTTTTTATTTTGTTTCCCAACTTTTTCTGATTAGGGTTTGTACATATAACCAGGACTCAACAGCAATTGTTATGTCAATGTCAAAAGGGCATGTGCTTCTTGGCAGATTAAACCACAAACATGTTGGTACATGACATCTCGACATGCAAGACCTCCAGCTGCTCATCACCTCCAGAACCACGAGGAACTGTGAGGTCTCCAAGGTGACAGGCTGGAAGATACTTTTTGTGCAAGTATCGTACGAGCAACTGCATCAGTTTTTATGCAGACTTTACAGTTCCCAAGACGATTTGTGTCACCAGATTTACTGAGCAGAATAAAATGACCTTCAGACCTGGAGACTGAGGACAAGTGAAGTGAAGTCTGTTTGCAGGTATAATAGTTCAGACCCGGGAGGAATAAGACAACAGATGAGACATGGAGTGATAGAAACATGGACAGCGCGTCAACTTGTCAACACTTGAGCGTATCCTTCATTCCAGCTTTCCACTATGGCTTTGTATAACATAAACCTGCTAAATTATTCAAACAAAGGCAACAAACTCTTACTTTAAAGCTACTGTCACAAATGGTGCCTGCATGGTCCCCTGAATCGGTCAGAGCTGAAGATAACCATTCAAAAAGTTTGGGTTCCACTTGAGTATAAATCACTTTGGTTTCTGTTCCTTGGACTTTTAGGGTTTAGTTATTTTGCCAATGCTAAGATCCTGTACCTGTGTTCCTGCTTCTTTGCCTCAATCCAAAATCTCATATTCTTGACTAGGTACTTACTTTGCGTGAATAATTAGTTCACAAGTACGTGACAGTGTTGTTTAACTTATCTCGGTTTGCACTGAAGAGCTCTGTAAGAACCTTTTGCATTTGCTCTGGCTTGCGCAGCGTTGTCTTTTCTGTTGAACTAAGCTGAAGAGTGGTTCGTCTGGCTTGCGTTATTTCATTCTGCTTCTGGTGCATTTGGCGATGGATCTCATATGCAACAGAATGTCACCACGTACCAGTTTAGCAAATCGGTACTATGGTTGCACAATGCTGGAAAAATATTCAATGTTGTTGCTGAGCATTGCGATAACGATATTTCTTATGCTGTGTTCACATCATCTGTGAATAAATCACGCTATTCACATGTAAATAGATGCATGAACATTTTGAGTTTACTCACTTCATTCATGCGTCAAATTCGCTTCATTTGCTCGTGAAATTCGCTTCACAATAGACTCGGATTCACGTCATGGGCAGGGCTTCGGTCTGCCCGGTGACTCTAGCTTCGCTGCTAAATGGCTAACATGGATTTTACTGAGAGATTTGCTCTGCTTTATGTGCTTAAGGAAGGCTGAAAAACAGCGTAGATTCATTCGGCACCGTGTCTGAGCCCACTAGATCCTTTCAGAGGTGCACCAGCTCTGTGAGTTCATCAACTCCTCCAGAAACTATACCAGGATGATGGAGGCTTTCAGCGATGCTTCCGACTTAGCCGAGGTCAGTTTGATGAGCTGTTGTCCGGTGTCGGACGGAGGATTTTCCCTCAGGACACCAACAAGGCGCTACGTCATAATCACGCCCCAACAAAGAGCAAGGTCCTGATTGGTTAACGCGGCATGAATGTCTGCTAAAGATCAGATTTTCTAATGCACAAAACACTCAATTCGCGCTTCATGTGCAGAAATAGCACCGCAGGATGTCTATTTGCGTCTTTGCATTGACTTAACATGTAAATCACTCACACTTGCTGCTTCATCCGCGTCTAGTGTGAACGCCCCATTACGATATTTTGTTTCCCAAGAAAGATGCTGTTTATGCTATTTTATTTATCAAATGACATTAAAATAAACTGTTAAAATCTGTTTTTTTTAGATCTAATTTATTCTAATTCAAACTAAGAAACTGTGTCGAGGTGCAAACATTTAGTCTTAATCCCCATGAATGGGTGAAAACCTCTGCAGATATTCTGACTCTGATTGGCTGTTGTCATTTTCCTCTCTCGTCTCGACTCCGCCCATCAGTGTTTATTTTAAGCTCTGGGTTCAGCTTTGGGCTGCTCCAGCCAATAGCAGAACAACCGCTACTGGGGAGGTGGGGCTAAAGAGAGCAAGGCCCCATCTGATTGGTCAAATTTAGACAAACAACAAACACATAAAACAAATGTAATTTATCACACATATCTGCGACGTATATTGCATGCTATTATTGCAATAACGATAATTTTGTAATATATTGTGCAGCCCTAATTAGCACTGCCACATTTATCATTCATATATATATGAATAATACACATATGCATATACATTCAGTATTTATTCACATTTTGGAACCCAGCACATACTGTTTTTCACTTGCTAAATATTAGGGAAGCATGGAACGATTAATCAATTAAAATGCTAAATATTTAAGTAATAACAATTCAATTAAAAATAAAAATGATGCTTTTGGTTTAGAAGAAAACTTGAGGCAATGACAGCTGTGCAGACCTTAGGCATTCTCATAGATAATGATTTATTTTAATCCAATACTGCCTTTAACCAAAATGTACGTTCAGCAATTGAAAAAGACCATATTGCTTTTTCCACAGTTCATTAAACACTACAAGCCTTTCAGTTTTGATGCTAGTAAGAGAGATTCCTGAGCACCGCGCTTTGCAGGATTATGCAAGGTTTCTAAGCAGACCGAGGAATGATTGATGAAAACGGGACTTTAGAAAAAGGACATTCAATTATTAAAGGTGTTAAACAAAACACTATTTCATACAGTGATGTTTTTCAATACTAGGGTATTTTTTAGTGACAGTAGACAATGCTGGATTGCTCAACAGAATACATTGACTGGAAATTGTTAGATTGAATCTCCACACCAGAAACACTGAGTCCAGTCTCTTTACTGGAGAAGTAAAAGAAAAAGTTGGCAAGATTTTGTCTAATATACCAGAAACCAGTAACACTGTATTTAGTCTAGAAGCCAAAGCAGAGCTATATAATCTGACCTCTTATTGATGAAGACAAACATTCTTTGAAATAGTAGGATTAAACAATAATCAGTGATGGGAATAACGGTGCTATAAATAAACGACATTACTAACGATGATACTTATTTCAGTAACGAGTAATCAAATGAATTACTGTGTCCCCCGTTACAACGCCGTTACCGTTACTGACAATAAAACGTGCATTACTATAATTGAGAACACTGAAGCGGTTTTCATGCGAGCAGCGTCTCGTTCAGGACCTCTCTTTCTCTGAGGTGTGTGTGTGTGTGCGTGTTCGGGGCTGGGGTGGGACACGTTACCAACCAGTGATGATGATTGGTGTATGTGAACATGGCTAACTGAGAATGTGATGATTGGCCTAGATAAAGTCCATTTCCATCATTTGCCAATCAGAGGCAGAGTAGGGTGGGCTTGAATTATTAGCCCCCCTGTATGTTTTTTCTCAATTTCTAACACATTTCTAAACATAATAGTTTTAATAACTCATTTCTAATTACTGATTTCTTTTCCCTTTTCCATGATGACAGCACATAATATTCATTCATTCATTCATTTTCTTTTCGGCTTAGTCCCTTTATTAATCTGGGGTCGCCACAGCGGAATGAACCGCCAACTTATCCAGCATATGTTTTACGCAGCGGATGCCCTTCCAGCTGCAACCCATCACTGGGAAACATCCATACACACTCATTCACACTCATACACTACGGACAATTTAGCTTACCCAATAGCGCATGTCTTTGGACTTGTGGGGGAAACCGGAGCACCCGGAGGAAACCCACGCAAACACGGGGAGAACATGCAAACTCCACACAGAAATGCCAACTGCCCCAGCCAGGGCTCGAACCAGCGACCTTCTTGCTGTGAGGCGACTGTGCTACCCACTGCGCCACCGTGCTGCAGCACATAATATTAGACTAGATATTCTTCAAGACACTAGTATTCAGCTTAAAGTGACATTTAAAGGCTTCACTAGGGTAATTAGGGTAAAGTTAGTGTAATTAGGCAAGTCATTGTATAACAGTGGTTTGTTCTGGAGACAATTGGAAAAATATTGCTGAAGGGGGCGAATAATATTGACCTTAAAATGGTTTTAAAAAAATAGAAACTGCTTTTATTCTAGCCGAAATAAAACAAGTAAGACTTTCTCCATAAGAAAAAACATTATAGGAAATACTGTGAGAATAATCCTTGCTCTGTTAAACATCATTTGGGAAATATTTGAAAAAGAAATTCACAGGAGGCCGCATAGTTCTGACTTCAGCTGTAGATGGATATAACTCTCTAATAATGCTCTCTCTTATCCCATAGCTCCTGCCAACAGACCCTCCAAAAAAGCCAGACCCTGTCACCTCAGAAACAGTGGTGTTTTGGGGACTTCGATTATGGCAGGTCGTGGGCATTTTCTCCATGTTCATCTTAGCAATAAGTAAGTTTCTGCAAGTGTTAATCATGCATTTAAAGAAGCAGTTTATATAATGCGACTTTCTTCCTTGCAACATAAAAGGTTTATTTAAGGCAGTCTTTTCAAAGAAAGTGAGTCAAAAGTGACAAAATCCACCATAAATCCAAAAGACTTCCAGCACACACGTTTTACAGGCACTCACACAGCCTTTGTGTCGTTTTATGAAGCTTGAAATAATTATTCTCCATTCATTGCAACAGCATGGAAAAGAGCAGCTTCTGTATTATTCAAAATGCTTGCCTTGTTGCACAGAAGAAATGGATTATATGCTTTTTAGTATCATATATTAGGGCTGCACGATATTGGACAAAAACTGATAATGCACATTTAGTTTGTTTGCAATATTAATATAATTTCACAAGATGACTTATAACTTTATTCGTAAAGAATTCATCGTCTTACATTGATTGGGATTATTTTGTAGAGGAGTATCTGCATAAAATACAATACAATTGAACAGATACAAATTAATTTGACAGTTTTCGGTGGAATCTAACAGTATTGAGGTATAGAAATTCAATAATAATAATAATAATAATAATAATAATAATAATGGGCAGCACGGTGGCGCAGTGGGTAGCACAATCACCTCACAGCAAGAAGGTCGCTGGTTTGAGCCTCGGCTGGGTCAGTTGGCATTTCTGTGTGGAGTTTGCATGTTCTCCTCATGTTTGCGTGGGTTTCCTCCAGGCGCTCCGGTTTCCCCCACAATTCCAAAAGACATGCGGTATAGGTGAATTGGGTAAGCTAAATTGTCCGTAGTGTATGAGTGTGTATGGATGTTTCCCAGTGATGGGTTGCAGATGGAAGGGCATCCGCTGCGTAGAACATATGCTGGATAAGTTGGCGGTTCATTCCGCTGTGGCGACCCCAGATTAATAAAGGGACTAAGCCGAAAAGAAAATGAATGAATGAATGAATAATAATAATAATAATAATAATAATAATAATAATAATAATAATAATAATAATAATAATAATAATAATATAGAAAATAACAGTGCACTGTTAAAAATGCTGGGTTCCACACAATTGTTGTCCCAACACAAATCGATTAAGCTAACTTAATAGTTTTTACACATTTAAGTGGATTGTACATGAAGCAATTAATGTCCCCCCAAAAAACTCAAGAATTGTGTTGTTTCAACTCATATAAAATAAGTAGTTTGATAGTAGTCAATAGTTTTCATTGTCTAAGTAATTAAATGCAATTAATTTAGGGTTATATAGCTTTATTACCTCTCGGTTTAAGTTTAAATCTTACAGTCACAGCTCTTAAAAACACATCCAACTTTCACTCTATTTTAGGGTTAAACTTTGCGATGACCCCACAAATCGCAGGTTCTGAACTGCGGTGCGGATCAACTATAATCCCAACTCGACATTGCGATATCGATGCTTAAACGATATATTGTGCAGCCTTATTATATATGAGTGTACTTTTTTTGTGGGGGACCTTGCCAAGCTATGCATATATTTGCATGCATAAGCAGATGTCAAAATAAAGTCCTAATTATTACCACGGTGGATCATGATAGGTGATTCAATGAAAATTCCCCCAGAGCAAAACACCATTCACGAAGCAAAGAGATATGAGACGCTGCCTAATGGGAAGCACAGCTCTCTTTCAAAATATTTCAAAGCTCTCTTTATCATTTCCCAGTAATAACGCTGTGCTGCATCTTCAAATGCCGAATCCCACGGACGAAAAAAGAGATCGAGGCTCGGCACGTGCAAAGACTTGCTGCGAAAAACTATGCCAACACACTGGAGACGGTGCCTCCTCTCAACGAACTGACGGAGGTGCCCGGCGGTGAGTCCAACTCTTACAGCTTACACTAATCTCACACTGGCTGATTTATGAACATCGCGTTTGTTTTTGGTGTGTCATCTGCTCTATCATATTCACAAGGATTCGTTAGTGCAGTGGTTCTCAATCCCAGTCCTTGTACACTACAGCTCTGTAGTGATGGCTGCTTTCAAAGCACTGATTCTTGAAGATTCAAAACTTTTGCGAATCTGTAGTTTCTTTTAGTTCACTTTTGTAAGTAAGAAGTTAAGTAATAGGGCGCAGTGGTTAGCACTGTCGCCTCACTGCAAGAAGGTCGCTGGATCGAGTCCCGGCTGGGCCAATTGGCATTTCTATGTGGAGTTTGCATGCTCTCCCCATGTTGGCATGGGTTTCCCCTACAGTCCAAACACATGCGCTATAGGTGAATTGGATGAAATAAATTGGCAGTAGTGTATGAGTGTGTATGGATGTTTCCCAGTACTGGGTTGCAGCTGGAAGGGCATCCGCTGTGTAAAACATATGCTGGATAAGTTGGCGGTTCATTCCGCTGTGGCGACCTCTGATAAAGGGACTAAGCCGAAGGAAAATTAATGAATGAATGTAGTAATTAATTCATTCATTCATTCATTCATTTTCTTTTCGGCTTAGTCCCTTTATTAATCTGGGGTCGCCACAGCGGAATGAACCGCCAACTTATCCAGCATATGTTTTACGCAGCGGATGCCCTTCCAGCCGCAACCCAACACTGGGAAATGTAGTAATTAAATATTAAGTAATTAAATATTATTAGCAACCTTCAGAACAAACCACTCTTATGCAATGACTTGCCTAATTACCCTAACTTGCCTAATTAGCTTAGTTAAGCCTTTAAATGTCTCTTTAAGCTGAATACTAAATCAAATATTATGTGCTGTCATCATGACAAAGATAAAAGAAATCAGTTATTACAAATTAGTTATTAAAAGTATTATGCTTAGAAATATGGCTTACCTTTAAACAGAAATTGGGGAAAAATATACATGGGGGGCAAATAATTCAGGAGGGCAAATAATTCAGGAGGGCTAATAATTCAGGAGGGCTAATAATTCAGGAGGGCTAATAACTCAGGAGGGCTAATAATTTTGACTTCAGCTGTATTGCATGTGTTTATTTCTGCAATTCAGATCTTTTTGTTTCGTCTGTCCTTTTCCAGTGCTGTTGACCTTTCCCCTTTGCTTATCTTTCTTCTACTTCTTCTTCCTCTTTGCACGTCTCTTGTGTGTGGATTCAGCTCTTGTGGAAACCTCAGCACTCCAGACGGTCTCAGAGCAGGTACAGGCTCACGCTAGCGGACAACTTCCCGCTGTCAGAGAAGAAGAAGATGAACCAGCCAATCCCGGCACTTAAACTGATGAACTCTTACTGTCATCTGCACTTCCTGTTCTTTCTGCCTGTCTGCGCTCCTTTATGCCTCAGAGTAGAAAAGCCTATAGAGGCTATTTATGGTGAAGGTGGTGAAATGCGCAGTGTTCTTGTTTTGCCTGCCATTAGAATCTACTGTCAGTAGAAGAAAGTCGCAAGTATAAACAACCCAGGCTCATTCTGAAAACGCACCCCTATATACATTTCTGGAGATCGCCAATACGATCTAGGAGCTACGTTTGTTTGCAGTTTTTGTTTTCATGAATCCACCAGACGCCGATGTGTACGCTTTTTCAGATCTCAAATTTCTCGCAAATGCTATTCGTGCCTGCTGTTATTGCGTAAATCCACCAGAGGCCGCTGTCGACTGACTGACTGACCAATCGACTGACCCACCCTCCTCCTTCCCTAAACCCAACCAATAGTGTTTTCAAAAGCACCGATTGACCCACCCACCCCCTTCCCTAAACCCAAACGACAGTGTTTTCAAAATCACAGATTGACCCGCCCACCGCCTTCCCTACACCCAACCAATGATGTTTTCAAAAGCACCGATTGACCCGCCAACCACCTTCCCTACACCCAACCAATAGTGTTTTCAAAAGCACCGATTGACCAGCAGCCATCCACTTCCCTAAACCCAACCAATAGTGTTTTCAAAAACACAGATTGACCCGCCCATCGCCTTCCCTACACCCAACCGACAGTGTTTTCGAAAGCACCGATTGACCAGAGCCCACCCACTTCCCTAAACCTAACCGACAGTTTTAAAAAGCAATCCAGAAAAAGAAAAGCTCTCGCCTGATTTTTACCACGTTTTCAGATTTTACCACATTTTCACCCTGTTATTTACTTGTATTTTTATTTTTTGCCTTCTGTTTTTGTATTTTCCACTTTCTGGAACCGTTCTTCACCAGACTCGAACCCCGTCGTCATGATAAACTTCTCTCTGCGTCTCAAGTCCGCCGACGTATGTGTCGAGCTACCCAGAAAGCCATCCATATGGAGGTAAGCGGTCAGCTGGTAAGCGCGAAAAGGAACGGTGTCATACCGCCTTGTAGCGTTAATTTTAAAGACGAAATACAGCCATACGGACCTCTGGCTACATAATCTGCGATCTCCAGAAATGTATATAGGGCTACGTTTTCAGAATGAGCCTATGTTGAACATGAATGTAAATCCGTAGTAAAATTCCGACTTGGGTGCATCTTGGGAAATATAACGTAATGAATGATTAAAAAAAGCACAAATCTTTTCTCTTTCTTTCTCTCTGTCTCTTTCATTTAAACACAGCTTGGCATCAGAACTGCTCTATTTACTTCCTGAACACACTTATTGTTAACACTTTAGATCGGTGGTGTGCCCAAACTCGGTCCTGGAGGGCCGGTGTCCTGCAGATTTTACCTCCAACTTGCCTCAACACACCTGCATTAATGTTTCCAGAAAGCCTAGTAAGAGCTTGATTCGCTAGCCCAGGTGTGTCTGATTGGGTTGGAACTAAACTTTGCAGGACACCGGCCCCTCAGGACCAAGTTTGGGCACCCCTGCTTTAGATTAAAGGTCCATTAGTTCATGTATTTACTAACATTAGCTAACTAAGAATAATCTTGTAAAGCATTTATTAATCATAGTTCAACATTAACTAATCCATTATTAAAATCCTAGTTAATGCACCACGAGTTAACATGAACTAATGTTATTTATTAAACTTCAATAACATTAACTACGGCACGGTGGTGCAGTGGGTAGCACAATCGCCTCACAGCAAGAAGGTCGCTGGTTCGAGCCCCGGCTGGGTCAGTTGGCATTTCTGTGTGGAGTTTGCATGTTCTCCCAGTGTTTGCGTGGGTTTCCTCCGGGTGCTCCGGTTTCCCCCACAAGTCCAAAGACATGCGCTATTGGGTAAGCTAAATTGTCCGTAGTGTATGAGTGTGAATGAGTGTGTGTGGATGTTTCCCAGTAATGGGTTGTGGCTGGAAGGGCATCCGCTGCGTAAAACATATGCTGGATAAGTTGGCGGTTCATTCCGCTGTGGCGACCCCTGATTAATAAAGGGACTAAGCCGAAAAGAAAATGAATGAATGAATGAGCATTAACTACCATTAACGAAGATGAATAAGTATAGTAATAAATATATTACTAATTGTTGGTCCATGTTAATAAATACGTGAACTAGCATTAACTAATGGACCATTATTTTAAAGGCTCACCCACTTATCTGATATTTGCTTGTGTGTGTGATTTGTAGATGTACACTATTTTAAGCCAAAAAGGTTTGCATATATGTGAAACAGTTCATCTGCGTCCATGAAAAAAGATTGAGTAAATATGTTATTCGAATTTTAGCATTTGATGTTTGTATGTTAGATTTAGGACTAACGAAGGACAGATTGAATGGACTGGCTCATTTAATAGTACTAATATACACGGATGAGTAGGGATATTATGGCCACCTGCCTAACATGCTGTTGGTGCTCTGCATGCTACTAACACAGCATTGACCCAGTGAGGCATGAAGGTGTCCTGTGATATGTTGCACCAATATGTTAGCAGCAGATCCTTTAAGTCCTGTCAACCATTTTGAAATAAATAAAAAAGACAATCACACTTTAAGCCCTGTCTGTTGCACCATGGGTCGATCTCGGTGGTCCAGCAGCTCATCCTACAGATGCTCATTGAATTGAGAATTGGGGGAACATATTGAATCCTTCATCTTTGTCTTTACACCATTCCTGGTCAATTTGTTCAGTGTACCGTGGTGCATTGTCCTGCTGATAAGAGAACATTTCTACCACAGGACACCATTGTGATGAAGCTGTATGTATACCTGGTCTGCCAATTGTTAAATTTACATTGACATGAATGTCCAGACCCAGGGAAGATTGCCCAGAACAACTCACTCCATCAACTGGCTTGATATTGTCCAGCATTGGATCACATGCATCATTTACATGATAAAGGTTTCAGCCAAAACATTGGTATTCAATGTGCCTGTTCATTTAAATTTGCTTCATTTTTTTAACCGGGGATAAAATTGAGTTCAGCTGCCAGGTAGAGTTTAGTCTACCAAACATTCATTCATTCATTCATTCATTTTCATTTCGGCTTAGTCCCTTTATTAATCTGGGGTCACCACAGCGGAATGAACCCCCAACTTATCCAGCATATGTTTTACGCAGCGGATGCCCTTCCAGCTGCAACCCATCTCTGGGAAACATCCACACACACCCATACACTACGGACAATTTAGCTTACCCAATTCACCTATAGCGCATGTGTTTGGACTTGTGGGGGAAACCGGAGCACCAGGAGGAAACCCACGCCAACACAGGGAGAACATGCAAACTCCACACAGAAACGCCAACTGACCCAGCCGAGGCTCGAACCAGCGACCTTCTTGCTGTGAGGCGAACGTGCTACCCACTGCACCACTGTGAGGCCCTCTACCAAATATATCCGGGTAAATAAGATTTTAGCAACTCTTTATTCAATAGTCTCAAATAAAATATGCTGAGAGAGATGAAATAATACAGTCTGGCTCAACACATATCAACTTTTATTCTTGTCAAGTCTCTATTCTTTTGTATTTAAATGATATCTTCACAAAAACCCTCATCAATGAGTACATTTACATGGACACTAATAATCCGATTGGGCAGCACGGTGGCGCAGTGGGTAGCACAATCGCCTCACAGCAAGAAGGTCGCTGGTTCGAGCCCCGGCTGGGTCAGTTGGCGTTTCTGTGTGGAGTTTTTTCATGTTCTCCCCATGTGTGCGTGGGTTTCCCTCGGGTGCTCCGGTTTCCCCCACAAGTCTAAAGACATGCGGTATAGGGGAATTTGGTAAGCTAAATTGTCCGTAGTGTATGTGTGTGAATGGGTGTGTGTGTGGATGTTTCCCAGTGATGGGTTGCAGCTGGAAGGGCATCCGCTGCGTAAAACATATGCTGGATAAGTTGGCGGTTCATTGCGCTGTGGCGACCCCAGATTAATAAAGGGACTAAGCCGAAAAGAAAATGAATGATAATAATAAAGTAAATAAGTAATTTTTTCACATTCATCTTGATTGAGAGGTCTGGATAGTGCAGTTGGGGGAGCACAGAAGCGGTTCAAAACTTTTTTTTTTATCACTGAGATTGGTGTGTTCACCTGCCGTCCAACCTTGATAAATGATAGTGAAAGAATGTTGCTTGCTGACTCTGCTCCATCTCTGAGCTCACAGACTGGTTACAGTGTGATTCTCTTAGAGCAGGACTATCTCTACACACAGATACACATTAGACATGTTGGAGACCATGTGAACCCTCCAGCTTATCGCATGCCCAGCAGACATAAGTACCCCAGCCAAAATAAGCCTAGGTGCTGTGCATATATTCTTCGGTTTTTAGGAACACGACCTGAATCGAAAGCCTGGCATACATTAAAAGCGGGAAAACCACAAAGAGCATCTATAACACCATTACACACCATGAGCAGCAAAGAAAAGCTTATATTTTGGTCAAATTTGACACTGTCATATTATGGGTTGATTATTAAGCAGCATATATTTATAGTTGTTATTTTACAAGCCCAAATCAGAAAAGGTTGGGACAGTATGGAAAACACAAATAAAAAAAGGAAGAAGGTATTTTTTTATTTTCTTTGACTTGTATTTCACCGCAGACAATACAACAAACATTATTGAATGTGTTCCTCGTGATCTGTTTTCAAAATAAACGTGTATTTCAATTTTGGTTCTTGTAACCCATTTCAGCTGTAACAGTAAAGCATTTACCACTTTGTAATGTTTCCGTCCCTTTTCACAACACTTAAAAGACATTTAGGGACTGAAGACACCAAGTGATGAAGTGTTTCAGGTGCCATTTTGACCCATTTTCTTTTGTCCAAGTCTTACGGTGGGCAACAGTATGGGGTCTTTATTGTTGCATTTTTGGATACAGGTTGGGACTGCAGGCAGGCCAGTCAAGTGCCTGTATCCTCTTCCTCCTCAGCCAGGACTGTGTAATATGCGCAGAATGTGGTTTTGCATTGTCTTGTTGAAATATGCATGGGCGTCCCTGGAGAAGAAGGCAGCATATTGTGCTGAAAAATCTCTATTTACTTTTCAGCATTAATGGTGCATCACAATTACCTTTGCCAAGGGCACTGACACAACCGCATACCATGACAGACCCTGGCTTTTGGACTTGTTGCTGGTAACCGTCTGGATGATCCTTTTCTTCTTTGGTCTGGAGCACACGACATCCATTTCTCCCCAACAAATACCTGAAATACTGATTCATTTGACCACAGTACACATTTACACTGTGTGATGGTCCATCCGAGATGCCTCAAAGCCCAGAGAAGTCGACAGTGCTTCTGGACACTGTTAACATAGGGCTTCCTTTTGGCACAGTACAGTTTTCACTGGCATTTGTGAATGTAACTACTTATTCTGTTATTTGACAAAGGTTTGCCAAAGTAGTCCTGAGCCCATGTGGTGTTATTGCATATAGATGAATGAGGATTCTTGATGCAGCGCCGCCTGAGGGATTGGAGATCACGGTTGTTCAGCTTAGACTTGGACCCTTGTCCTTTACGCACTAAAATTCCTCCAGATTCCTTGAATCTTTTAATAATGTTATGCACTGTTGAAGGTGAAAAATCCAAATTTCCCAAGAAGAACAGGCCATGCCTGCTGACCTCTGACCATGGCTGAACTTCTCAGAGTATGGTCATATGCAATGAAAGACATTGCACGGTCTGTGTCCAGCCTGGGACATGACAAACTATGAGCAAAAAAAACAAGTCTCCCTCTCTTTCTTTGAGGAACATTGTTTTTAAACATTTCAATCATTTTCTCACGTATTTGTTGGCAAACTGGCGATCCCCGGGCCATCTTTGCTCCTAAAGGACTAGACCTTTCTTGGATGCTGCTTTTGTACCAAATCATAAATGCAATCACCTGTTGACATCACCTGTTTCACATCACATCATTATTTCACCAGTTTACCTGATTACTGCCCTAAACTGCTCCTGTCACAACTGTTTTTGGACTGTGTTGCAGGTCTGAATGACAGGAAATGATGTATATTTACAAATGAAATGAAGTTGACCAGAGAAAACATGAAATATTTTGTGTTTTTATTGTCTGCAATGAGGGCCTCACGGTGGCGCAGTGGATAGCACGTTCGCCTCACAGCAAGAAGGTTGCTGGTTCGAGCATCGGCTGGGTCAGTTGGCATTTCTGTGTGGAGTTTGCATGTTCTCCCCGTGTTGGCGTGGGTTTCCTCCGGGTGCTCCGGTTTCCCCCACAAGTCCAAAAACATGCGGTACAGGTGAATTGGGTAAGCTAAATTGTCCGTAGTGTGAATAGGTGTGTATGGATGTTTCCCAGAGATGGGTTGCAGCTGGAAGGGCATCCGCCGCGTAAAACATATGCTGGATAAGTTGGCGGTTCATTCCGCTGTGGTGACCCCAGATTAATAAAGGGACTAAGCCGAAATGAAAATGAATGAATGAATGAATGTCTGCAATGAAATACAAGTCAAAGTCAATTTAGAAATCACAACTTTCTTTTTTTTATTTGGGTTTTCCATACTATCCCAACTTTTTCTGATTTGAGGTTGTAAAAGGCTCATGCATGGTTCATTAAAAAATATATATATTTGTCGGCGCAATAGCCTAGTGGTTAGCACACTGACATATGGTGCAGTAGCACTTCAGGGTGTCCCATGATCAAATCCCGGCTCGAGGACATTTCCCGTCCCTATCCCCTCTCTCTCTCTCCAACTTCACTTCCTGTCTAAAATACTATCCTATCCACTTAATAAAAGGCCAAAAATAAATCTTTAAAAAAAAAAATATATATATATATTTGGCAGACTCTAAATTGGCTCGATTTTTTTTCTCCTCAGAAAACTAATATGCATGAGATTGAACAACACTCAGACGTTCCATTTGCACATGAACGAGGTGTAGAGAATTGCATGCACACTCAATGCCAAGCATAACGACGAAAGGTTTGAAACAAACAAACCCATCGAGGCTCGCACCTACCACACAAAACCCCAAGTTAATTATATTCATCATTAGAGGTAAAGACATTCTAATGGGACTCTCCCAGATGCCTCGGAGACCATTTAGCGCAGGAAGAGCCCCTCGTCAGGCGCCATTCGGATGCCTGCTCCTTGTGTTCATAGATGGAATGCATTACACACTTGTGGCTTCGTTCTGTGGACACGTGCATTTTTCATACGCAGCTATGCAAATAATGTCAGCGGGTTTCCACTGCGGCTACATCTGGATTAATTAGGTCACCCATAAAAAATGTGATTTAAATACCGTCCAGAGTGAAGTGGCCTAATTGTGTGGTTTACAATCATGTCTTCTTGCTTATGAAGCACAGGGTGTATGCGGGATCAAAACCTTGATTTCAGTGCATCTAATGTACTGCATATTGCCGTTTTATAAATACACAGTTGTAATGATGTTGCAGTGTACTACAATTATAGTAAATAGTTATATTAAGGTCTATTAGTCGTAAGTAATGCACACATTACACTGCAGTCAGGATTATAATCATGTACTCGATTCAACATCAAAATAGGTGTGCAACAATACTTTAAAGCACTACAAAATAGTATTGAAACTAAATTATTTAACATGTAAAACTATTAACGTGACATTATTACAAAGTGCACATTGCAGAAGTGCACTCAAGTGTACTAAGAATATGCAGTGTACACTACAAATGGACATTCAGTACAAGTAAGTGCATTTTGTTTCACAGGGGAAAACTGCACAGACTCCGCTCCCTGCTCAGGGACAGGGTTTCTACTTCTCCACCGTTAATGCTTTGACCTGTGTTGTGCAGTGATGCTCATGGAAACTACTACAACAGCATAACGGACTAAAAATAACATTATATGTAATATATTGTAACATAATGGCTGTTTAATTTGAACTATGTGATAGTCTCAGTAGAGTATTATTTGTTTGCTAAATTCTACTTTAGATCCTTTGGTCGTAATAGGCTTTGCAGAATTAATGGGAATCAGCAATATGCAAGTAAGCTTGTTATCCCTAATTCCTCATTTGTGCTCAGTGATTGATTTTAGATGTAAGAAATTGTGCACGATCAGATGTTCTTTACTGCGAAATGTATTGCTGCTTGTGCATCAGTAAATCAAGCCAGTGACAGAAACGATCCACTTGACATTGTCTGGGTAGCGCGAATCAAATCTGTTATGCAAATAATGATTACATTATATGCATTTATTCAAGGAGAGAGAAAGAATGATATGATTTATCAGAACTGTTCTTATTAGTGTCATATCCAGTAAAAATTAATAATTTCAGTTGTTTGTATCCTTCGCTTGCTAAAAGGTATGATGTACGGCTAGTCAACAACATGGAAATAACCCAGATGTTATTCTTTGGTTATGCTGACTAGCTAATAACTACTAACCTCTGGGATTATTCCTCGGATTTTGATAAAGAGATAAAGCACTAACAAAGTAGCATGGTGAGCTACATGCTTTGTTGCCTATTCATGAAACCAATGTGACATACTTAACTAAGATATTCATTTATTTACACGTAACTCACCATTGGTTGCTGAAGCTATGGGTTCCCCCATCAAAAAGTGACATGCTACTGCACTGTCATGCTACTGTAATAGCCCATTCCTCAACACAGGATATGGATAGGATATCATAGGATATGATATGACAACATAGGATAGCCATACAACCAAAGCGTTTCACAATTATGAGGGGGGTCTCTCCACACCACCACCAATGTGCAGCATCCACTTGAATGATGTGACAGCAGCCACAGAACAACGGCGCCAGTGCGCTCACCACACACCATCTATTGGTGGAGTAGAGAGACAGTGATAGAGCCAATTCAGTGGATGGGGATGATTTGGAGGCCATGATGGGTAAGGGCCGATGGAGGGAAATTGGCTACACCCCTACTTTTTACGACAAGTGCCATGAGATTTTTTAATGTCCACAGAGAGTCAGGACCTCGGTTTAACATCTCATCCGAAAAAAGATATACGAAAGATAAAATATGAACAACCAAAGAGATAAACACTGGAAACCCATACTCAAATCTACTTCCAAATGGTACAATTGTGAAGAGAGGCCAGTCCTGCTGTTACACATACATCCTCAAAATATGTCCCTTTAGTAAAGTGAGTATTGTCAAGTATGGTTTTACCCATACTTGAAATTGGTCCTCAGCTTTTGACCCATTCAAGTGCACATACACATTATGAGTGAAGAGTGGGAGCACATACACACATGCACACACACACAAACATACCTGGAGCAGTGGAAACTATTGCTTTCAGTGCCTGGGGAGCAATTATGGGTTATGGGCCTTGCTCAAGGGCACCTCTGCTGGGTATTAAAGTTGGAAGAGAGTGCAGTCTAATCACTCCCCCCAGCTTTAATTCCTGCTGGGATCATGAATCGAACCTGCAACATGATTACAATTCCAACTCCCTAATGATTAGGGTTAGCAACTGCCCCAGCAGAGATAAGGGACCACCATTCTTACTTCCGCCACAATTTGAAATACGAGTGTTACATTTTTTTTTGTTCTTGTTAACAAAGTGTAGACTTATGTCAGGGTGCTGAATATCTTGAGCTGAAGGAGAATCCACTGAGTGATACTGATTGGTGAAGGGTGAATGGGCTTCATCTTCAGGTCAGTTCACCTGCATGTGTGCTGAGCCTCTGGATTAAATTATGTACCCCAGTTTCTTTGAGACTTGGACAAGATGTAGACCTCTCCCTTGGGCTAAATTGGATTGGATTGGATCGGGTAAGGCCTCACAGTGGCGCAGTGGGTAGCACGTTCGCCTCACAGCAAGAAGGTCGCTGATCGCTGGTTCGAGCCTCGGCTGGGTCAGTTGACGTTTCTGTGTGGAGTTTGCATGTTCTCCCTGTGTTGGCGTGGGTTTCCTCCGGGTGCTCCGGTTTCCCCCCACAAGTCCAAAGACATGCGGTACAGGTGAATTGGGTAAGCTAAATTGTCCGTAGTGTATGGGTGTGTATGGATGTTTCCCAGAGATGGGTTGCAGCTGGAAGGGCATCCGCTGCGTAAAACATATGCTGGATAAGTTGGCGGTTCATTGAATGAATGAATGGATCGGGTAAACCAACTTCCTTGTCAATGTCCAATTGGAAGTTGGCTTGATTGACTTGCTTGCAGTGCAGTGTGGCATCATACAGTACCAGCCTGACTAGCAGATAAATAAGGCTTACCGATCAGTTACTGCATGATCACACTACATGATTTTAGCCCTGATTTTTTCTTGCCTACAGGTTTTGTGACATATGCAAATAAGGTAAATTGGTGCTTGTTCTCATGAGTGATGCATCACTGACGCAACACAGATGCCTTAATATTGGGCATGCTAAATTTCGGTGAATGTCGGTGAATCAAAATCGTCCTGTGTGAAATGAGTTCTAACTGAAAAATACATCGGTGATTACCTACCGTCAGTGAGAAGGCAAGATAGAGGACAGTGGGAGGTTTGGGGAGGAATTTTACACCACAATATCTGCAGTAGTTTGCGGACCCAACAGAGTTGTCTGCAGTTCTTCCCACTGTAAGGTCATGCAATGTGTAACCTCCTGTCACCAATCCATCCTGTAATGTGAACACACCAGCAACTGAATGATACTCCAGGTTGTTTTAGGTGGGGAAACAACAGCAACCTGACAACTTTGAACATCATGCAGTGTGAATTTGGCATAAGATTGAGCTGTTAAGCCTTGTTCTTCTATACCTGTTATAATGATAAAGTCAAAGTAGTCAAGTGGGTTGCTTTCTTGAGCTCAGCAACTCATTAGGAGGTTCTGGAGGAAAGACAAGGTCCAATAAGGGTGAGTGTTATAAGGAGCAAAGACTTTGCTCTTCTAACTTAAATTTAATTACCAACTGGACCACATCAGGTCAATCCTAGGTAGATCCCTACACAGAAAGCAAGACTATTTCAAGCAGCTCAGTATAAGGTGAAGAAGGCCATGCCTGCTGACCTCTGACCATGGCTGAACTTCTCAGAGTATGACACAGTGGTCATATGCAATGAAAGACATTGTCCAGCCTGGGACATGACAAACTATGAGCAAATTCAACTGGTAAAATGGGGTTAACATGCTCCAGTAAGCGAGAGATGAAGGAAAAATTTCAGCTTTTTACACCCGTAGCCTCAAGCTGGACAGCAGACCCCCAGGACTCCCCCTCAGGTAATCAAACTAAAAGACTGACAGAAGGTTGTGTCCCTCTTCTTTCCTCTAAAAGAAGGTGATCTAGGAATAAAGTACTTAAAATTCGCACAGTGCATGCAATCAGCGGCTGCATTAAGTCCAACGCGAGCGTGATGAATGCTCAAACACTTGACATGCCTACCGTGCGTGTCCTTGCACATAATGCACAGACTTACAAAATTACATTATGTTTACTACAAGAGTAATCCACTCAAAGAGGTCCCTGAACAAATCCAATCTTGATGCACGAAAACTGAATCGTTTCCTGAAGAGAAGAAATCTGTGGAATGATGATGCGGGTGCGCTCTTATGATGCGTTAGGAGCCAAAGTGTCGGCTAGTGACGCAGCTGGGATTGTATCAAAGCTGTTTACATTGTTCTTGCATGGTAAATTAGGATGAAAGCATTCAGCTACAGCGCAACCTTTCAGTCAACAGGAGTACTGCTAAAAATCAACAAGTAATACTGGTATTCATTCATTCATTTTCATTTCGGCTTAGTCTCTTTATTAATCTGGGGTCGCCACAGCGGAATGAACCGCCAACTTATCCAGCATATGTTTAACGCAGCGGATGCCCTTCCAGCTGCAACCCATCTCTGGGAAACATCCATACACACCCATTCACACTCATACACTACGGACAATTTAGCTTACCCAATTCACCTGTACCGCATGTCTTTGGACTTGTGGGGGAAACCGGAGCACCCCCACCGCCCACGCCAACACGGGGAGAACATGCAAACGCCACACAGAAACGCCAACTGACCCAGCCGAGGCTCAAACCAGCGACCTTCTTGCTGTGAGGCGAACGTGCTACCCACTGCGCCACTGTGAGGCCCTAATACTGGTATAGTAGTGGTAATTAAAAAGTAAGTTACATTAATGTAACAAAAAGTAATGTACAGTATTTGCTTTCAGTTTAGACTGAGGGTAGGCAGGTTCTGTTCTTTAGAGACTCAGTCCTGCAGAGTTTTGCTTCAACCCTAATCAAATACACTTGAAGATGCTAATCAAGCTCTGAGTGTTACTAGAAAGACACAGGCAAGTGCTTTTCAATCAAGGTCAGATCAAACCTCTGCAAGACCATTGCGGTCTCATGGCAGTTCAGAACTTTTGGATTTGATTTATTAGCTAATTCATATTAATTTGTACAATCTCTTTCATACATTTTAGTATGATTTGCTCAACGCAATGTTTTACTAGTTTACACTTTTCTCGAGTCTACAAAAAGTCTTGAATAACTGCTTCAGATGTGTTTATTTAGGGTTTGAGGACTGTGGTTTTCAAGGATCCGGTTTGGACACCCCTGAGCTACAGAAGTCTTCTTCTGGTTTGAATAAATGCAAGAGAGGCAGCATAAATAAAGTGTGGAGTCCTCAGGAATCGAGATTTATTCTCCAAAGCAGATAGTATGTCTCATGTTGAACTGTTGGAGCTCTGTGTGGTGATTGTAGGTGTGCAGAACCTGAAACATAAAGCCAATACATTTCAAATCAGCCCCTGGTGGCTCACTGCAGAACCCTGCCTTCTCCATGCAAACCAATGGAACTTGAGTCAAAGTAAAAACAACAACAACCTCTAATTAAATAATCCATACCTATTCCCTACCCCTAAACCCAACCATAACTGTAAATTATTCCCAAAATGAGAGGGGAATAATAGTTGGAGAACACTCATGTAGAAGTGCATAAACCTAACCGTACGCCTAAACGTAACATAAACGCTAAACGTATCCCTTAATTCTGATTGGCTGATTGGAATGTTGTTCCAGGATCAACATAGATGTTAATCCAGGAACATGTCCTACGTGGTGAAATCAGGTTGGCGTTTAGGTGCACACCTCCTTTTGTAAATACAATTGAACATTTTCATACAAATAAAATCATGTCAATTCATACAAATTAGCCACTTTCCGACAATACGTAAAATAGTTCCTTGTCAAATTGGGCTGGCAAAACCGAGCTTGTCCACCTCTGATTTACAAAGAGTCGTAGTCACCTTTACGTGGCCGAATCTCCTTTAAAAGCTGTAGTGTGAGCGTCATAATGAGTTTTTAAAAATGAGCAATGTTGGTTTGAGTTTCAACCTTTCCACTTATTAATATCAAATATTTGTACATTTATTTTAGTTGCTTTGTCTCTATTGTCATATGTAGCCTTTGAGCTGTCACAAAATACTCTTTAATATCAGTCCTAAAACTCTGAATCAGTCTTTTTTCATTACCCGTGTTTATCTTCTATATGCTTTTTAATGAATTAGCCAGAGCATGACCAGTTTCCGGCCCAGAACCACTGAAGAGCAGAAACGGTCATTGCAGTAAGACCTGCCTCACCGACACACCATCGTAACCCTCCTATTCAATCGCTGACCTTTCAGCAAGCAGGACAAATAATTAACCTCGCTGATTTCAGGTTAAAAGTTATTTTAAAAACTGAAGATATGAAAGCTATGGATTCTATTCAGGCTGTGCAACATGTTATCAGCAGAAGTAGTGCAGGTCCATGAAAACTGCTCATGAAATGTTTAGAGCTGTTGGAATCTTGTACTTTTTGGTGGGTAATTAAATGTGGGTCTGTCTGTCTGTCTATCTATCTATCTATCTATCTATCTATCTATCTATCTATCTATCTATCTATCTATCTATCTATCTATCTATCTATCTATCTATCTACTATCTATCTATCTATCTATCTATCTATCTATCTATCTATCTATCTATCTACATGTACTTATAGTGCAAATTGAAGAGCACAACGGCAGAAACTTGTTTCAATAATGATCGATAAAATCAACCAAGAGCAGAATAAATAAGGTTACAAACGAGCTGAGTTGACTATGATCAATAGTTTACTGTCAACACAGCTTTAAAAATGAGTTAGGATGTGCTTTTACTATTAAACTGACTACTGCAAAACATAGTAAATCATGTTGAGTCATTAATATAAATAATCTCCTTTCCTAACTGTTGTGTTTATGAAAGGGAAATGACCACAAAGGCATTGTAACATTGTAAATACGTGCATCGGACTACATTTTCTTCGAAACATACAATACGTTGCTCCTGGTATGTTTTGTTGCACGTTTCTGATGACAAAACCACTAGAGGGCGCTGTCTACATTTGAGCAAATCTGAAATGTGTCACTCTGGGTACATTTTGTTGCACGTTTCAGAAACACGTCCTTCTTGTAGACGTCCGGGAGAAGGCGGAGCTTGTCGTACAGCTCAGCTAGCGAAACACTGAGCTAACCAATAGTGTTTTCAGAAGCAGACGGAAGAGAAAAGTGCACTGCCACCATGTAGTTTACCTTGATTTTACATAGTTTTTTTTTTTTACCTCTCTTTGCAGTATAAACACTGTGCAAAGTAAGCTATGAGAAAACTGACTACGCCAGAAATGTGTCCATATGGAGATAGATATGAGAGGAAACGTGTTCATTACAAATCATAGATGGCTTTAAGTAGTTTAGTGGTGTTTATTTGGTGTTGTGCAAAGAACTGCACCAAAATAATCCTTAATTCATCAATAATATGACTTTGTACGTATCATTAATGTGAAAAGGAACAACATTTACTAGTATAGAAGTGATGGATGTGAGCTGAGGGAGATAAAGTGATATTTAATAAAGACATACAGAAGAAACTGCATGAATGAAGTACAGCAGATGTAGAAAGTGGGATTTTCTTCTGTCAAAACACACACTTAGGCTGCTGGTAAAAGAACTCAAATTATAGCCTTGGATCGTTCACTTGCTGTAGGCAGATGTATTTTCACAGCACACACGCACACACACGCACACACACGCACACACACACACACACACACACACACACACACACACACACACACACTTCATTTTCCAATGAATTCATCATTTGTCCTTTATTTGCAAACCTCTGCTTTAAGGCTGAAGTGTAACGAAAATGCAATACAAATAAAAACAAATAGTCTTCGCTTTAATAATACCTAAGATGTATTTCGTTTGTCAATATTTATACAATAGGCATTTTTGAGAAGATAAGCTCTCTGTGCAAATGCACGTTTTGTGCTCAGTGCTGTTGTGTGATTGCTGTGTTTACTGCTGACTCACAGTGACAACACACACACGCACACACACACGCACACACACACACACACACACACGCACACACTGCAGATTTTATTTCACACTGTCATCTGTTCTTTCAGATTGTGAGCCCTTTCTCTTATTACAACCTCTGATGCTTGTAACTGCAGTACTACTTGTGTGTGTGTGTGTGTGTGTGTGTGTGTGTGTGTGTGTGTGTGTGTGTGTGTGTGCCTTGATTCAACATGAATTCAAATTTAATTGTACATTAATATCTGTGATGCTAAATCATGATTTGTCATGATCATGATCATGAATATTTTGACATTTGATTTCCACAAAAGCTATTAAAGTAGACACTTTAGTCTCATTAAATATGTCTCAATATACAGTTGAAGTCAAGATGATTCGCCCTCCTGTGATTTTCTTTTCTTTTTCCAATATTTCCCGAATGATGTTGAACAGATTCAGGAGTTTCTCACAGTATTTCCTATAATATTTGTTCTTCTGGAGAAAGTCTTATTTGTTTTATTTCGGCTAGAATAAAAGCAGTTCTTCATTGTTTTAAAGCATTTTAAGCTCAATATTATTCGCCCCCTTCAGCAATATTAGTGTTGGATTGTCTCCAGAACAAACCACTGTTATACAATGACTTGCCTAATTACCCTAACTTTACCCTAATTACCCTAGTGAAGCCTTTAAATGTCACTTTAAGCTGAATACTAGTATCTTGAAGAATATCTAGTCTAATATTATGTGCTGTCATCATGGCAAAGAGAAAAGAAATCAGTTATTAGAAATGAGTTATTAAAACTATCATGTTTAGAAATGTGTTTAATAAAATCTTCTCTCCGTTAAACAGAAATTGGGGAAATAAATATACACGGGGGCTCATAATTCTGACTTCAGCTATATATAAATCGTCTCCTGTTTGACCCATCTATAGCTTTTATGTTTAAGAAAAAATGTGACGTGTTTCTGCTTCCAGAGAAAACAGACTGAATTGTCATTGATTTTCTCTTTGCTTCATGCTGTCTATGCTATATAAAGATGTGTAATTTTCCTTTCACTGCTCTTTTATGCTCTCAGATGATTTATTTATGTCTAAAACTGAGGTGTTTCTTGTGACCGCTGTGCTAATAGATGCTCAATGAAAGGAAAATGTTGTTTTCATGCAAGATGATACATTGCCTGGACTTTCTTCACATGTGACAGACAGAATGACAGCATTAAATGTGTATTATTTGAAATTATATACCCTAAACATTGTCCAATTGACACTTTGCGCCCAACATGTTGTTTAAAGGGGACCTATTATGCCACTTTTTACAAGATGTAAAATAAGCCTCTGATGAAAGTGTGTGTGTGTGTGTGTGTGTGTGTGTGTGTGTGTGTGTGTGTGTGTGTGTGTGTGTGTGTGTGTGTGTGTGTGTGTGTGTGTGTGTGTGTGTGTGTGTGTGTGTGTGTGTGTGTTTGTGTGTGTTTGTGACATGTCAGGACACAAATCTGTATAATGACATAGGTATGACACAGGTATTACAAAAAGGAGGTGAAATATAAGGACATTGCTGACGTCCTCATTTCTCCAGAAGCTTATAAACCACACAGAATGAGTTTATTCAGAGAGTAAAGCTGTACACAGTCTCCTGTGATGGTGGGTTTAGGGGTAGGGGGGGGTTAGGCCAATACAATATACGGTTTGGAAAGTATAAAATGAATGGAAACCTATGTAACGTACCCACTTATCACAAAAACAAATGTGTGTGTGTGTGTTTGTGTGTGTGTGTGTGTGTGTGTGTGTGTGTGTGCGTGTGTGTGTGTGTGTGAAGTTTCAGCTCAAAATACACCACAAATAATGTGTTATAACTCTCTGAAACTGCCCCTTTTAGGCTTTGATCCTAATTGTGGCGTTTTGGTGACTGTTGCTTTAAATGCAAATGAGATTGTGTTCTTTTCAAAAGAGGGCGGAGCTACAAGTGCCTGTGTGTCAGTATAGTCGCAGATCCAAAAACAAGATTAAAGTTCTATGCTAATGAGGGAGAGATGGTCACTAGTGGGCGGGGCTTTCCCCCTCTGATGACACGTACAAAGGGAGAATGTCAATCAAAGTGTTTCTGCAGACTGTTTTTATTAAGTGTGATTATAAAAAAATACAATTAATACACTTTTACCATCAGAAGCTGCTTATATTCACACACTGCTGCCACACAACTGTGTTTAAACCCCTTATGAAGATGATTTGTTCATAATAGATCCCCTTTAAATTTGATACACCCAGTGCCTGACTCAAACATTGCTGCACATGACGGTCTAAACGTGAGGATCTGATCATGTTTGGACTAATTATGAATGCATGTTGTTAGAGTAGAGAAATATTATTCTTCAGCGTCTCAGTCCCGGTATAAATCATCTCGTAAGAAAGGCCTCGGCGGAGGAATGTTCTAATATTGTGTGGATAGGGGGAATATGAGGGAGGGGAAATATTACAGTTGGATCATTTTCCCGTAAAGAAGCGTGTGATGGGATTCCGAGCAGCCGCAGAATGATTTGGACAATCTCATCACGTTTGCTTACAGTATTTACAGTACGGTCTGTTAAAATCCCGTCGGCATCTCAAAATACACTCGCTGAAACCTGAAGCCTGGAGGTCGAGGAAAGATGATTGTATGTTTTGAGAACGCTAAAGGAGTGAGGTTTTGGGAGCTTTCCTTTCTTTGTGTATTTCAGATGCAGGAAGAACTGCTGGAGAATTAGTGTTTATATATTTAAAGTCGAGTGGCGCGGTGGCACAGTGGGTAGAGCTGCCGCCTCACAGCAAGAAGGTCGCTGGTTCGAGCCTTGGCTGAGTCAGTTGGCGTTTCTGTGTGGAGTTTGCATGTTCTCCCCGTGTTTGCGTGGGTTTCCTCCGGGTGCTCCAGTTTCCCCCACAGTCCAAACACATGCGCTATAGGGGAATTGGGTAAGCTAAATTGTCCGTAGTGTATAAGTGAGAATGAGAGTGTATAGGTGTTTCCCAGTAATGGGTTGCAGCTGTAAGGGCATCCGCTGCGTAAAACATATGCTGGATAAGTTGGCGGTTCATTCTGCTGTGGCGACTCCTGATTAATAAAGCGAATAAGCCGAAATGAAAATGAATGAATATTAAAGTAAACGCGGCACAGTGGCTCAGTGGTTAGCACTGTCGCCTCACAGCAAGAAGGTCGCTGGTTCGAGCCTCGGCTGGGTCAGTTGGTATTTCTGTGTGGAGTTTGCATGTTCTCCCCGTGTTGGCGTGGGTTTCCTCCGGGTGCTCCGGTTTCCCCCACAGTCCAAAGACATGCGGTGTAGGTGAATTGGGTAAGCTAAATTGGCCCTAGTGTGTGTGTGTGTGTGTGTGTGAATGAGTGAGTGTGTATGGATGTTTCCCAGTGATGGGTTGCGGCTGGAAGGGCATCCGCTGCATAAAACATATGCTGGATAAGTTGGCGGTTCATTCCGCTGTGGCGACCCCAGATTAATAAAGGGACTAAGCCGAAAAGAAAATGAATGAATGAATGAATGTATCGTCTGCAATGAAATACAAGTCAA
>CAIGQW010055679.1:6211274-6227534 GCA_903798125.1 Danio choprae | reverse complement strand
AACCAAGATGGCAAATCCTGTCAATGTCTTTGTCATGTCAACTTGACATTACCAAGACCACATTACATCTCATAAATCTGTCATAAACGTGTCAAGAGTTACCCAGAATAACAAAGTCCACTAAAGGAGGTCGAGTGTTTTCACATATGGCTCCTAAGCTCTGGAAAAGCCTTCCTGATAATGTCCGAGACACTTTCTCAGTTTAAAACTGGATTAAAAGCGTATATTTTTTAGTTTAGCATATACACAATGCATCATATAACTGTAGGATACAGTTAAACTCAACTCTAAATGCATTCTTTCACATTACATTAATATTTCTTGTGCAAATGAAGTATGAACAGCAGCTAATTGTTTTCTTTGTTCTCTATTTCCACCTCAGGATGCTTTTGTATTACAATAACATGTATTATTATTATTACATGTAAATATTATTTGTTTTGGAAGGACACTATATACTGTATAACTGCAGGTTAACTATGTTCATTTACACAACTCCTTTACTTTTCAGATTTTGACTGTAATGTAATGATGTGCACCTTTTGTGAAGCTGCTTTGGAAAGTTAACTATTGTGAAAAGAGCTATACAAGTAAACGAGCTGACTTATATGATGTAAAACATCTGGATGCTTCTGGTCCTTGATTATGATTGGTTGAGCCTCTTCTTGGTGTTGAAAGATGACTGCAGAAACACACACCTGTGACCTCATTACATCAGTGTTTACTGCGCCACTGTGTTGCTCGGCAACCATTCACATATCTGATTTACACTGGAGTAAGTAAAAATAATTTGTAAAAATATCATTAAAACGTCCGGTAACACTTCTGGCCTCTATTTCTTAACATTAGCTAATATGAAAATACATTATAATATGCTCTGAAGAGTGGTGATTTAAAGTGAAATATATTATTTTCGACATAATTTAATATGTAGGGTATTTTACTTGTGTTAATGGTAATCTATACAACCTTGTGGTAAAATCATATTATTCGTATTTATACACCCCAGAAGAATAGGATGGTCCCTCGGCTGCAGTTACAGGACCACAGCTATAGGAGACTGTCTTTTTGTTCAGTAAATGTGCTTTAATGCTTTCATTTCAGTTTTCTTACACACACACATGCACACACACACACACGCACACACACACACGCACACGCACACACACGCGCACGCACACGCACACACACACACACACACACACACACACACACACACACACACACACACACACCAAAAGCTTTCCTAAAATTAATAAAAACTTCATAATTTGAAGCAAACCATAAGGATCATTTAAAATAATTGCTTTTAATACAATTTGAAGCCAATAAATGTCTTCTTACAAGTAAAGATTGCAATTTAAGAGTGTAAAATAGTGTGTTAAAACAAGGGCAGGGCCTCACAGTGGCGCAGTGGGTAGCACGTTCGCCTCACAGCAAGAACGTCGCTGATCGCTGGTTCGAGCCTCGGCTGGGTCAGTTGGCGTTTCTGTGTGGAGTTTGCATGTTCTCCCTGTGTTGGCGTGGGTTTCCTCCGGGTGCTCCGGTTTCCCCCACAAGTCCAAAGACATGCAGTACAGGTGAATTGGGTAGGCTAAATTGTCCGTAGTGCATGAGTGTGAATGGGTGTGTATGGATGTTTCCCAGAGATGGGTTGCGGCTGGAAGGGCATCCGCTGCGTAAAACATATGCTGGATAAGTTGGCGGTTCATTCCGCTGTGGCGACCCCAGATTAATAAAGGGACTAAGCCGAAAAGAAAATGAATGAATGAATGAAAACAAGGGCAACCCAGAATAAATATTTTTTAAGTGCACCAGATCATATTTTGATGCGTTATGATTCGCAGAACAGTGTCAAAATCAAGAGTCAGTATGCAAAACTACATGCAAACAATTTTGAGATCTGAAAATAGACGTAATATAAAATGTGTGGTTTGAATGGCAGTTTGGAATGAAGCCAAACACTTGTTCTGTTGTTTTAGATTGGAGTTTGTCTTATAACGCAGTATGTTATACTGAGATTAACTTATATAAATAGAAAAAAGAAGTGGTCCCAATGCTGAACCTTGGGGTACACCTTTAAAAAACACAATAAATCATCTGATTTCCAATATTCTCATGCAGTACTACTATTCTCATACAGTACTACTTGATGTACTGTGTTTCTACATAAGTATTAGATTTGAGCTTGTCTGGTACTACAATAGTATGACTTTATTAATCCAGTATCTGCTATCCAATCCTATAACACTGTATGTTATACTCAGACTGAGATTAGCTGCCTTTTGAAGAAGATCAGATGTAGTTTTAAGATGCTACATACCATGTCATACAAATAATGTTAGGTTAATTATATAAATAAATAAGAAATAGTGGTCCCAGTGCTGAACCCTGGGGCACACCTTAAAAATAAAACATTAAATAATCTGATTTCCAGTATTCTCATACAGTACTACTTGATGTACTGTTGTTTCTACACAAGTATTAGATTTGAGCTTGTCTGGTATTAAAATAATATGACTATTAATGTAGTATCTGATATCCAGTCTTATAGCACAGTATGCTACACTCAGACTGAGATTAGCAGCCTTTTGAAGAAGATCAGATGTAGATTTAAGATGCTACATATTATGTCATAAAAATAATGTTAGGGTACTTATATGAAAAGAAAGAACTTAGTGGTCCCAATGCTGAACCTTGGGGCACACCATTAAAACAAACCACATTAAATAATCTGATTTCCAGTATTCTCATACAGTACTACTTGATGCACTGTAGTTTCTACACAAGTATTAGATTTGAGCTTGTCTGGTACTACAATAGTATGACTTTAGTATCTGCTATGCAATCTTATAACACTGTATGTTATACTCAGACCGAGATTAGCTGCCTTTTCAGATGTAGATTGAAGATGTTATATTTTATGTCATAAAAAAATTATACTTTTACTTAAATAAATTGAAAAAAGAAGTGGTCCCAGGGATGAACCTTGGGGCACACCATTAAAAAAAACACACTGAATAATCGGTATCCTCATACAGTACTACTATTTGCTTTCTGTAATGCAAGTATTAATTGTTAGTAGCATAAAGTTGATGTAAAAGCTGTTCAAGAAAATCATTCTTAACTTCAACTGCTAATTCATTTAAATGAAAAATGAAAGATAATAAATCAAAAAGCACAGACAGAGGAACAAATGTTGAATAAACGCTTCAGCAGTCATCAAAGTGCCGTGAAATATTGCATTAGCAATTTGATTAATTTAATGTGCCAATAATTAGATTTCATTCCAGATGTGATTAGCATTCTTAAAACAAGACAGTGTGGAGAGAAAATAAAGTAGTGTTACAGGGATTAGTCGTGCCTGTATTTTTCGCAGTCAGCATTACACCTTGACTAAAACGCTGACTGTGCTTTGTCTAAAAAGAGTAATAAGATCAGGGGTGATCCACAGGAGAGGCTTCACCTCGACCCCAACTACGGTATATTTCAAAGAACTGGACAAAATATATGACCTTAGTGTAAAGAAGATGGAGGTACCTTGTATTTTAGGTTTCGGTTATCCGTCTCAGTTATAGCAAACAGAACTCCTTTTTATTTATAATTTAACCTTAGTGACAATTTAAGGTGCATTTACATAACAACAATGTTCTCCAGAAGCATATTCATTCGTGGAACATTGATATGTGAAATGTATTTTATCCGAGATGTTTGAGAGCATGTGATTTCATGCTTATGTCAGACATCCGCGCATTAAGTAAAGCAGTTTAACACACAAGACTACTTTACATGCAGATGAAGGATTATTAGTCCTGTAATCTCATCCCTATATTTCAAAATCAAAACTATGAGACCATCACTGATCAAACAGAGTTTCAGCGAGACTGAAAAATCACATAGTTGGATCCAAAATGGCAAAACCGGTGTATAATATGAATTACATAGAATACAGTTACATAATTAAAGATATTTTGGAACAACAGATAATAACTGGACTTCTAGTTGATCATTTGGTATCAGAAGTGGCTCATATGAAAGGCAAAGGCCTCTAGATTACGCTTATTTGACCAAAATAAAATTTGATGATGCCTTGATTATTAAATGATTTAAGTAAGGTCTGACTTTGCTTAGACAAAAGTCTTGTCACTTAACAGAAATAATGTCCAGTATAGAATATAAAGTCATGCTGCAGTGGAAACAGAATGAATATTGTGTATGACTCCATGAGCTTGGAGGACTGTATCCATACATCTCTGCAATGACTCAAACCACTTATTAATAAAGTCATCTGGAATGGCAAAGAAAGCGTTCTTGCAGGACTCCCAGAGCTCATCAAGATTCTTTAGATTCATCTTTAATGCCTCCTCCTTCATCTTACCCCAGACATGCTCAATAATGTTCATGTCTGGTGACTGGGCTGGCCAATTCTGGAGCACCTTTGCTTTCAGGAACTTTGATGTGGAGGCTGAAGTATGAGAAGGAGCACTGCTATCCTGCTGGAGAATTTGCCCTCTCCTGTGGTTTGTAATGTAATGGGCAGCACAAATGTCTTGATACCTCAGGCTGTTGATGTTGCCATCCACTCTGCAGATCTCTCGCACGCCCCCATACTGAATGTAACCCCAAACCAGGATTTTTACTTCACCAAACTATTTGTGATGATTGGGATGCAGTTCAACAGATGATTCATCGGAAAAATTGACCTTCTGCCACTTTTCCAAATGATCAACTAGAAGTCAAGTTATTATTTATTGCTCTTACAACTACATATACATATATATATAAAATCACTGTATATACTGTATGTATGTATTTGTATATTTGTACATATGTGTATATTTGTATTGGTATGTATTTATTTATACAAATACATAAATACTTAAATACATACAATGATAATGGCTTAATGAGCTTTGTATGTATGTATGTTTATGAAGCATGCAGCCATTATCACTAATCAAACTTTTGGAGATATAGAAGCTATATAATTGTATTCTTACCTCTCCGTTGCAGAAGCAATATATAATTGCAACAAAGAATCCCTGAAAAATAGAGCAAGAATTTAAATGTAAAGATACAAGTTGCAGCAAAATAATATTTTTTATCCGCGTATACTTATTAAATAAGTTTTAAAAATGACCTGGAATGAGTTAAAGAGCATTTCATAATGCATCTGGATTTGCCACGGTACTCCAGAAACTTCTGTGTAGGGCATCGCCATGAAGACTATGTAGTGAACACCGAACAATGGCATGAGGACCAGAGTCGACTTTAGCAACTTCCTGTGGAAAATAAATATAGACTTCTGTTCACAGCTGTGGCGCAAGTAAGATTATTTACTTTAGCTGAGCAAGGACTTATTAAACTGGTCAAAGATATGTTGTAAAGTATTTATTTTTCAAATAAGGGACACGTGAAAGGATATGGTTAGCACACATTTGCAAATCTGCACATTAAAATTATTTATAATAAAATAAAAATAATTAAAATAAAACTGACGTAAAGGCAACAAAAACGTAAATATATTCAACTATAATTCAGTTATTTTTAATTATAAGTTGTTCCCCAGCGGGAGGGGAACTTCAATGCTATGTTGAAACTTCCACTATGGGGATTTCGTCAGAAGCCAATCATCTGAAAGAGTAACAGAATGCCAATGAGTTGGCAGCGTCAGCGTACACAGCTGGCAGCAATTACAATCATCTGATGTATAAAGATGCCCGCTGTGCATTGCAAAGATACCTTTTTGCTTTCAGAGCCTCACGCTACTGAGAGAGTCTTCAGGTTCCTCCAAACCTCCTTCGAGAAAGTGAGAGAGAGAACGAGAAAGCTGTCAGTGTTTGAATAGGCTGCTTCTTCCGGTTCCAGAGTGTGTGACAGGCAGTGGCAGACGGTCGAGCTGGGCTATTCTCCCTTGCCTGGGTGTTCTCTGGGTCTGGTCCTTCTAGAGCAGTATGTATAAGGAGCAAGTTTCCTAAAAGAGCAACACGGTTGTGCAGCGCATCTTTTTAAAGACGTCGTTCCGACTGTGCGTTTCTGAATGAGGTGGTTCCCTGTCCACGGATGAAGGGCACGAGTATTGTGTTGCATGTCTGGGGGTTCAGCATGTTAATGCGGTGCTCGCGGGTAGCCACAGTCATCACTGCGATGGCATGTTTGTTGTGCAGTCAAGATCGCGGCTCGCTCTTGCAAAAGGGCGAACCACCCCTGTTGTCCCCCACAAGTAGCGGTTGGCACTCGGGCAGATCTGAGGGTTACAGTGGGGGTCTATTCGCCACCCTCGGTGCGGAGCGTGCTCCATCCAAGCTTCGAGTGAGAGAAGCGCTCCATCCTCCGGCATGATCGCCCTCTCACTCGATGACACCGAGGACCAGATGTCCATCCCTGCATTGGAGGGTGGTCTGTCATCTTTCGATGACAATTCGAACCCGCTTCCTTTCTCGGGTGGTAAGCGAGGCTCCCAGTAAGTTCACGCAGCGCTGAGGGCACCTTTTTCTGCCCGGTCTGTGTGCGCTCTGCCCTCACCTTCCTCGATGGCAGAGCAGCCAGGGGGTACAAGGCCAATCCCCAGGTTGAGCGTGCTAGCGCAGTCAATCTTGCTCGTGTGGTGCCCTTTCCTGGCGTGGTTAGCCACGGCTCCTGTCCAAAGCGTGTAGGTTATCGGCATCCCTCGGGGCCAGAGCCTACACTGCTGCGGGCCAGGCTGCTTCCATTTTGCTTGCTATGGCTGGCGCAGGTGTTGACTCAGCGGCACGAGGAAAGTTCCGACCCAGGCTTAATTTATGCACTGCAACAGACTTTGCTCTGAAAACACCAGGTCGGCTGCGAGTGCCCTGGGAAGGACAATGACCACACTAAGACCTGGCAGATATGCATGACATTGACAAAGTTCGCTTTCTTAACACACCTGTCCGGCGACACCAAAGGGGAATTCACCCAGAAACAACTTATTGGTGAAAGAGCAGTCATGTGCGATCGGCGGGCTTTAAAAAAAAATAATAATAAAAAATGCTCTCCCCGTGGACTATGGCTAAGTCCATCAGTGCGTCAGTGATTGTACCGATGATGTCACTCGTGCGGGCTCTGCCAGCCTGGTTAGCGCAGCCCAGCCCGATTTGCGATTCAGTTCGCTAAACAGTCCTCCAAGTTCACGGGCGTGTATTACACCAAGGTCAGCCCTGTGTCTGCCCCTGCCTTGCGAGAAGAGATTGCTGTGGTCCATAGGTGGACTTAAGTGATCTACCAGTTCAGTGGTTAACACCGGCACTCAGGCTAGAGCACCCTCTACGATGCAAGCCTACGTCCTAAAGTGGAGTCTATTCGCTGTCTACTCGTCTACTCGATTAGAGTATCGCCTCCTCTTGGGCGTAAGTACGCGGTGCCTCTCTAACAGACATATGTAGAGCTGCGGGCTGGGCGACAGCTAATACATTTGTAAGATTCTGTATCTTTGAATGGAGCTGATTTTCCTCACGTGTGCTGGATAACGCCAGTGAATGAGGAAATTCGGTACGGTGTTGAAACACGCTTGCTGCGCCTTTCTCTCTAACACAGAGATACATGTACGTGTGGTTCATTATACGTGTATACGTGTATATTTTAAAATTCCTAGAACTTAACTAGGTGTATTTTTTATGACTCCCCAAAAAAATAAAAAATAGTGCTTCACAGGTAAGTAAGGTAAGTAAGGGCCAGGGGACACGTTGGAGGGCTGCGTCTCTGGTGATGATGGTGCGCTCACGCTGGAGCCTGGCAAACCTCTCACCAGTGACATGGTAAGGTTTATCGCTGTGGCGTTTTCCATACATTTCCCCATAGTGGAAGTTTCTACATAGCATTGAAGTTCCCCTCCCGCTGGGGAACGAAACGGTCACTATGTAACCCTCGTTCCCCGAGGGGGGGATCGGAAATGCTATGTTCCTTCGCCACATCGGTTGTGCCTTAGCTGACAGATGTAGTTCGGCTCTTCAGCTAGAAAAGGTGTCTTTGCGATGCACGGCGGGCATCTTTATACAACAGATGATTGTAATTGCTGCCAGCTGCGCACGCTGACACCACCAACTCATTGGCATTCATTGGCCTGTTTTATTACCCTTTCAGATGATTGGCTTCTGACGAAATCCCCATAGTGAAAGTTTCAACATAGCATTTCCGTTTCCCCCCCTCGGGGAACGAGGGTTACGTAGTTACCGTTTCGTTTTACATCCTGAACATTTATTTTAAATTCTAGCAAAATTTTACACCTGTTTTAACTTTTTTATTAATTAAATTTAGCTTTGATGAACATTAATCCACTTTATTATTTTTTTACTTATCTCAGTACACATTAATTTATATTTCAGGTGCTCAATCAATCAATCAATCAATCAATCAATCAATCAATCAATCAATCAATCAATCAACTAACCAAATGAGCCAACTAACTCAACCAACATCAATCAATCATGAAAGACGTGCATATTTACATAAATGAATAAAATCTCAATCATACCTATATTGTTGTCTGGTGTCACATCTGCCTGCATTTGTTTCTCGAAGTTTTGTTGCCAAGACTCGAATTATATTCAGGAACAACAAAAAATTGACCTTTGGGGGGAAAAAGTATAAACATTAATTAAATAGATCATAATTAAGACTTAAAAAGGACATTAAATATGGCATTCATACACCGTATTCACATGAAGAACTAAAAATATTCACAAATAAATAGAAAAACGTAAATTTACCTCACACAATGCATCACACAATAACAGAAAGAAAACTACTAGCATTTATATAACTCTTTTCAAAAGAGGGCGGAGCTACAATTGCCTGTGTGTCAGCATAGTAGCAGATTCAAAAATGTCCTATGCTAATGAGGGAGAGATGGTCACTAGTGGGCGGGGCTTTCCCTCTCTGATGACATGTACAAATGGAGAATGTCAATCAAAGTGTTTCTGCAGAATAAAATTAATACATTTTTACCGCTAGAAGCTGGTTATATTCACAGACTGATGCCACACAACTGTTTAAACCCCTTATGAAAGTGATTTTTGCATAACAGGTCTCCTTTAAATAAAGAATCATCAAAATAATTGTACCCACAGTGTTTCTATACACTAATTTCTTTTTACATGTGGAAACTTACAACAATTGCAGTGAGAATGGGGATCTGCACAATCCATTTCAGGTTTCCTGCGCTTAAATCCCAGCACCTGTTGATAATAAGCCAGATACACTTAATACACTTGATTGAACATGTACACATAGACATCACCTATATACTATATAACTGCAGGTTAGCCATGTTATTATATATATTCATATATAATAACTTTAACTGATAAAAGATTTTAGTTACTAGTTATTCATTCATTCATTTTAATTTCGGCTTAATCCCTTTATTAATTTGGGGTCGCCACAGCGGAATGAACCACCAACTTATCCAGCATATGTTTCACGCAGCGGATGCACTTCCTGCTGCAACCCATCACTGGGAAACATCCACACACTCATTCACACACATACACTATGGACAATTTAGCTTACCCAATTCACCTGTACCGCATGTCTTTGGACTTGTGGGGGAAACCGGAGCACCCGGAGGAAACCCACGCCAACACGGGGAGAACATGCAAACTCCACACAGAAATACCAACTGACCCAGCCAAGGCTCGAACCAGCGACCTTCTTGCTGTGAGGCGAACGTGCTACCCACTGCGCCACCGTGAGGCCCATGTTACTAGTTATTAGTAACTAATAAAGTTATGGTACCTAATAACCCTTACCTTTCTGAATTTGATTGTAAGGAAATACTATACACATTTTGTAAAGCTGCTTTGAAACTATAATTATTGTGAAAAGCGCTATACAAATAAACTGAAATTGAATTGAAAGATCAGATTCAGACATGCTATTAATATACAGTAGTTACTAAACATAACCTATTTCTAGAGCCTTTTGCAAAACATCCTGCATGTGCATACATTATTTACTATGATGAGAACTGTATTTGACTGAAATAATGCTGCATTTGGCTGTACAGATGCACACACTAAAGATCTTACGCTTTGAAAGACCTTTTTATTAATCAATGTTTGACGTCATCTCAACTGAAACACAAAGAGAGGGCGGGACATAGAGTAGCTCCTCCCCTTTTTAAAAAAGGGGAGGGGTTTTCTCACAGCTCTGCCAGTGAAAGTGGTTGAGCTCGAGCGCATCGAATGAAAAGCCAATGAGAAGAAGTGGGCGGGGCATGTCAGACACTAGAGAGCATTCATTCATTCATTCATTTTTATTTCGGCTTAGTCCCTTTATTAATCTGGGGTCACCACAGCGGAATGAACCGCCAACTTATCCAGCATGTTTTACGCAGCGGATGCCCTTCCAGCTGCAACCCATCTCTGGGAAACATCCATACACACCCATTCACACTCATACACTACGGACAATTTAGCTTACCCAATTCACCTATAGCACATGTCTTTGGACTTGTGGGGGAAACCAGAGCACCCGGAGGAAACCCACGCCAACACGGGGAGAACATGCAAACTCCACACAGAAACGCCAACTGACCCAGCCGAGGCTCGAACCAGCGACCTTCTTGCTGTGAGGCGAACGTGCTATCCACTGCGCCACCGTGAGGCCTAGAGAGCATTTGATTGGTTAAAAAATGTAATGAGAAACTGAAGTATGAGATGACGTGAAAGAAATCGTTGATCCATTTAGGCGGAAGTAACAAACTGCAGGCTTTGGATGTTTATATCAGGTTTATATCTTCTAAATGCGAATTTTGTCACTGTTTTGGAGCGCACTAGCTAATAGATATCCTAAAAACTAACAGACTGATAGAAACATCTAAAAATGGACCTTTAATGTTTACTCAGAGACTCACTCAGTGTCAGCAAGTGTGGCTCTAACACTCGCCCAGATGGTGACAAACATCGCAGGAACACCTGTGTAGAGAAATACAAGGACATGTGCATTTATTATCATTACAGAACCCACGGGAAATGATTGGCCCCGACTTTTGACAATCTTAGAACAAACAATAAAACACTCAATACATCAGTTCAGTTTCTTATATTTTTTTATTCAAAACAGCACAGTAGATGTAATGCAGAACCAAATTCTGTTACATCGAACCCAGCAATAACACTATAAAAACCTTACACAATAAATCAGCTTTAGTAATTTCATAAATATATCAAAATATAGTTTTATATAAAATATAAATCAATTTAAAATCACAGAAAGGAATGAATAAATACTTAAATACTTATTGCACACTTTGTAATATTGACAACATTGTAACTTGGAACTGTTAAGTTGACTTCATTTGTATAATTATGTTTATTTAATTCATTTTAGGCAACAGATTTACTCACTTTAAGTAACTAATTACTTTTTACAGTGTACCATATTTCTATATTCACATTATAGTGTAATGTAAATATGTATTAAGTGTATTCACGTCAGAAGACTTCCGAAAGACATATTTGCTGAAATAATGCTGATATTTTCGATAACCACAATTAAAAAGGATACACAGTGCTCAGCATAAATTAGTAGGATTTTGAACCATTCTCAATGAATATAGACAATGTATATTGGCTTTATTCAGTTATATCCATTAAAATAAGAGTTTGGTCACCGAACATCTTTAGGAATAGAAATATAATACAATTAAATTCAAACAAGTAAAACATGCTACAAATAACGCAATGAAAAAAAAATATATATAAAAAAATAAATATATATTTTTTAGGTTTTTAGATTTTTCAATTAAAAATGCTTTTCTTAGATTTTTTTTGTCTCATTTTTAGTCCAAATATCTAAAAACTCTTAAATCAAGAAGCATTTTAGCAAACCATATTGTCTTGTTTAAAGAAATAATACGCCAAAATGAAGTAAATTTTTCCTTAAAACGAGCTAAATAATCTAAAAATAATCATTCATTCATTCATTTTAATTTCGGCTTAGTCCCTTTATTAATCTGGGGTCGCCACAGCGGAATGAACCGCCAACTTATCCAGCATATGTTTTACTGACCCAGCTGAGGCTCGAACCAGCGACCTTCTTGCTGTGAGGCGATCGTGCTTACACACTGCGCCACCGTGAGGCCGTAAGGAAAATAATCTTATGTCAAAAGGAAAAACAAGATTATTTTCCTCACCCTATTGCCAGATTATTTAGCTTGCTTTAAGGAAAAACTCACTTAATACTGGCACATTATTTCTTAAAACAATACAATATTAGGCCTCATGGTGGCGCAGTGGGTAACACAGTCGCCTCACAGCAAGAAGGTCGCTGGTTCGAGCCTCGGCTGGGTCAGTTGGTATTTCTGTGTGGAGTTTGCATGTTCTCCCCGTGTTGGCGTGGGTTTCCTCCGGGTGCTCCGGTTTCCCCCACAGTCCAAACACATGCGGCATAGGTGAATTGGGTAAGCTAAATTGTCCGTAGTGTATGTGTGTGAATTAGAGTGTGTGGATGTTTCCCAGTTATGGGTTGCAGCTGGAAGGGCATCCAGTGCTTAAAACATATGCTGGATAAGTTGGCGGTTCATTCCGCTGTGGCGACCCCAGATTAATAAAGGGACTAAGCCGAAATGAAAATGAATGAATGAATGAATACAATATTGTCAGGTGTCTGTTCCATGTCATGTGATTTCCTTTGTTCTGTTTCCCGCCGTTTTCTATGTTCATTAGTTTCCCCTGTGTCCATCCCCTGTATGTAATCAGTTTAATCACATCCCTTGTATTTATACCCCTGAGTTTGTCTCCTTCCTTGTCCAGTGTTGTATTGTCAGCATGTCTTTTTGGTTGTCCTCCCATGTCGTCTCCATCTCCTGATTCCTGTATGTTGATGCTCCAGTGTTTCCTGTGAGTTTGTAACTAAACACGTGTATGTTTTTGATAATCCCCGTGTTTCGTACTTGTGTAGACGCCAGCGTGACAAATGTTTTGCTTGTCTAGAAAATGCTTCTTGATTTAAGAATTTTTAGATATTTAGACTTGAAACAAATCAAAAAAATCGAAGTAAGCAAAGCCTTTTTTGCAGTGTGATCTTGTGTTTGTTAGTTAGACTAGTTCTGTTTTGGCTTTGGTACTGATTAATCTAATGTATATGCAGAAATGTATTATTGTGAAGCTTCCTATCGAAAATATTCATTTAAAAGAGGGAGATCAGTGAGGGGTGAACTCATTTATGCTGTGTATATACAGTTGAAGTCAGAATTGATAATCCTCAATTAATAATCCTCCTTAATAATTTTATCCCTAATTTGTGTTTAATGGAAAGAAGATTTTTATTTATTTATTTATTATTTTTAACACATTTCTATCATCCGCTGTGTAAAACATATGCTGGATAAGTTGGCGGTTCCTTCCGCTGTGACGACCCCAGATTAATAAAGGGACTAAGCCGAAGGAGAATGAATTAATGAATAATAACTAATAGTGTGTGTGTGTGTATATATGCACATCTGAGTATAAATGTGAAATATTAATGCAAAAAAAATAATAGTTGAGTCCTGGCTCTGCGACAGAAGTGTCTGGGCTCCACAGCATCCACATTGTATGCGCTGTGCATGTCCATGTTTTCCGCACAGTGTGTACAATGCAGGAGCCGAGGAGTCCACAATATTTCTGAAAATGTCCACACTGGAAACCATTAACAATACTTCAATATAACTCTTAACAGCAAGAGTAAAATGATAAACTAATAACTTTCATTTACCAACACATGCACAGAAGATGATTTATTTATTCATTTATTTATTTTTCTTCCTTTTCCAATATTTCCCAAATGATGTTGAACAAATTCAGGAATTTCTCACAGTATTTCCTATAATGTTTTTTCTTCTGGAGAAAGTCTTATTTGTTTTATTTGGGCTAGAATAAAAGCAGTTAATAATAATAATAATAAAAAAAACAAAACATTTTAAGCTCAATATTATTCGCCCCCTTCAGCAATATTAGTGTTGGATTGTCTACAGAACAAACCACTGTTATACAATGACTTCCCTAATTACCCTAATTTTACCCTAATTACCCTAGTGAAGCCTTTAAATGTCACTTTAAGCTGAATACTAGTGTCTTGAAGAATATCTAGTCTAATATTATGTGCTGTAATCATGGCAAAGAGAAAAGAAATCAGTTATTAGACATGAGTTATTAAATCTATTATGTTTAAAATGTGTTGAAGAAAATATTCTTTCCAATAAACAGACATTGGGGGTAAAAATATAATAATTCTGACTTCAACTGTATCTAAAGGGAAAACGTAATCAAATCTTTGGTTATGCATGTGCGTCTGTAGCCAGAAGTTGGATAATTACGTGTTTTCGAGACGAGCGAAGATGTTTACTCACCCCAGCCAATCAGAGTGAAGCCCCAGAGGTACTTCCTGTCTGAGAAGAAGGTCATGAAGATAAGGCTGTGCAGGTACAGGCCTTCCACCAGAATCCAGTAATAATTAGTGGCCAAGAAGTACAAAAAGAGCGTCACCGCCACCTTACAGCCGATCTGAAGGGTGAAGGGAAATCAATTCAGCACCGCATCGATTAGCAGCATGGGTTCCCCAAGTCACCTTCATATGCTACTGAGAAACAGGCCATAAGTAACTACAATTATCCTCTAATTCATTCTTTCTGGAAAAGGAAGTTTAAAAAGGGTTATTAGCAATGCTATTATTTACTCATTCGTTTTCCTTCGGCTTAGTCCCCTATTTATCAGGGGTTGCCACAGCGGAATGAACCGCCAACTATTTCAGCATATGTTTTACACAGCGGATGCCCTTCCAGCTGCAACCCAGCACTGGGAAACACCCATACATTCTCACATTTACACACTAATACACTACAGCCAATTTAGTTTATTCAATTCACCTATAGCGCATGTGTTTGGACTGGGGGAAACCCACACCAACATGGGAAGAACATGCAAACTCCACACAGAAATGCCAACTGGCCCAGCCGAGACTCGAACCAGCGACCACTGAGCCACTGTGTCGCCCCATTATTCATTCATTTTCCTTCAGCTTAGTCTCTTTATTCATCAGGGGTCGCCATAGCGGAATGAACCGCCAGCTGCAACCCAGTACTGGGAAACACCCATACACACTCACATTCACATACACTCAGTCAATTTAGTTTATTCAGTTCACCAATAGTGAATGTGTTTGGACTGTGGCATAGTAAAGCATAGTACTTTATAATACTGGAAATTAATGCCCCAAGGTTCAACACTGGGACCACTGTTTTTTTTTTTAAATCAAAATTCCCTCTTCTTATTTGTATATGTAGTAGCGCTTGTTAAACTGTGTATCTGTGCATTTCATAAAATTCATGAATTGTAATCCAACACCACAACCTTTCCTTCAACGTGAAATGACTTATTTTTTTCACTTCCTGGTCACATGGAAGTTCTTTAGGGTGAGGGAATCAGTCATTTGGGGCGGTATAGGTAAGTGTCTCGTTTCTGCTCTGAATTTGTCCATTCGTCAATCTTGCTTTATTTAGTTAATCTGCCCATCTTTCAACATTCCAATTGGTTCCCATAGAACAAAATCATGCATCGCCCTTAATTTTTTTCAGGATCAAGGACAAAAACCCGAGAAGTTTGCCTGCTTGAGTTTTTAGACGAACTTGACGCACAAATCCTTCGGAATCATCCAATGTTTCTGTGATGCGTCCCATAGGCCAAGAATTTCTAGGTGGCGTTTCATCGACTATGAACGCGAGGTCTCCAATGGTAAAGTTTCAGCAGGGTTTATGCAATAGTGTCTGGCTGCACAATCAGACACCTGCGCTAGCTCTACAATTGACGTCATTTGCAACCTATTTTTAGTGAACATACATTTAATAGTCACACATATAGCTGCATCTTGCTACATCATGCAGAGAGGAGAATTACATTTGCCACTTGTAATCTCCACCTGCACTTTTTCATTATTCTGCAATCCACACAAATGCTTTGCTTTTATGCTTTGCTGTAAATATTAAAAGCTCAAACGTGATATACATTGAATTAATAAAAATAAAAAAACTAAATATGACATGCAGATGGCCATAATATGAGAGACAGGCCCATGTAAAGTCATAAAATATCATGCTTTCCTCCTGTAGAAAAGCATTACACAGAAAATCCGTATGTAGGTTAATGTACTTAGGCAGTGATATTAAAAGGTCAAACTCAGAATATTAAAGATAAATTAGCTAAAAAAGGCAAACAAGTGGGCAGAATATAAATCGGATGCACACACTTGAAAATTAAACGTATA
>CAIGQW010055679.1:6195875-6206252 GCA_903798125.1 Danio choprae | reverse complement strand
ACACACACACACACACACACACACACACACACACACACACACACACAGTTTTTCAATATGGCTTAGAACAGTTGTTTATGCCAAATGAGAATATCCGTATATAATTATTTAATACTTTCATTCCCATAGGGCTTTACTGAATAACCTAAGCATATACAGGATGAGAAAATTGCTAGAGGGTCTTAGTGGCAATTCAACACATGGCTTGACATGATAATGAGGCTCCCACACTATGGCCACTACTATGGTAACAACACAATGTCAGATCCCTCTGCTACAGTGTGAGACTGAACAGTGTGAGATCCCTCTGCTTTATACTTTAGCAGTGTTAGCAATAGTGGAAAGAGTACTGAAAAATCTTACTCAAGTAAAAGTACTTGCAGAAAAATAAAAATGCAATGAAAAGTTTAAAATTATACTGCTTAAATACTACTCACAGTATGAGTAAGAAAATGCGATGCCACTTCATATTAGGTGGCCTTAACTGCTATGTACTTGCATTAAAAAATAAACACAATGTACGCACTGCTCTTGAGGTGGGATACGAGTAAGGTTAGGACAAATAACGCAGTAAAAGTACAATATAGATCTAAAAATGTACTCAAGTAAGTAAAAGTACACACTTCCTAAACTACTAAGGAAAGTAGATGAGCTTGAGCTTTTGTGGTTCGTTACTTTACACCTCTGGTAGCTGTTAGCGCTGACTGTATGTGTGCTGCACTTACAAACTGGGTTTTGTTGGCAGGAGGGGCTTCGGTGATGGATTTGAGATCCTCCACAGTGATTCGTTCCATTTCCTGCAACGCCGAACCAGAGTACAGCACCACATCCTTCACGAAGATACTAATGGCCCTCAACATGAACGATACAAACAGGTGCATGTGGATGTAGTTTCTGGTGCAGTGGAGCCGTCTAAAAGAGCAAGAAAGAGAAACGGGGTCAAACATGATCTATGTCATTATTAGTAGTAAACAGTGGGAGGTATCAATGTACATGGATGCTGCACATCTGTACTGTGATTAGGTGATTGGATTTACAATGCAGCACGGTGGCGTAGTGGTTAGCACTGTCACCTCGGAGCAAGAAGGTCGCTGGTTCGAGTCCCGGCTGGGTCAGTTGGCATTTCTGTTTGGAGTTTGCATGTTCTTTCCATGTTGTTGTGGGTTTCCTCTGGGTGCTCCGGTTTCCCTCACAGTCCAAGCACATGTGCTATAAGTGAATTGGATGAACTAAATTGGCCGTAGTGTATGTGAATGTGAGAGTGTATGGGTGTTTCCCAATGCTGGGTAGCAGCTGGAAGGGCATCCGCTGCGTGAAACATATGCTGAAATAGTTGGTGGTTCATTCCGCTTTGGCTTTTCAGTGTTCTGTGTGCATACTGTATGTGTTTTCTATGCTCTTTCACAGAGGCTAGAAGAACAATGCTCGTTTTAATTAGAGCCAGATGAATCTGACGCTGACTGTAACACATTCTTTGGATTTAACGGGTTCAGAAAGCACAAATGTAGAGCTCAAAACGAAAGCTATAAAACAAAATTGCAAGCATGTGTTACTGAAATTCCCATCAGTTTGTCTGCACTCTCCCAAACTTGTTTGACGGGAGCAAGTCTATTAGAGGAAAGCTCCTCCAGATTTTTTGCTTTTGTTGCCGTTTTCCGAAAAATAAATGATATTGTAGCCTGACATCATACAAGTAAACTCATGTAAATATACAAATCTCTTATATTTACATTTATAAACACATGTTATCACACAAATATTATTGTCACTAACTCACATCCAGGGGCGCCGCTGGGGGTGATGATTCTAAGGGCCAAACACTCTTTAGGGGCCCCAGGAGTAACTGAATGATAACACTTTTGGGTCTCCACATTATAGAGTCCATATACAAACATGTTTAATGAGCAAGTTAAAGGGATAGTTCACTCAAAAATGAAAATCATGTTATCATTTAGTCCCCCTCCACCTCCACCAAACCTGAAATTATTTCAATCCTGAATTATTTCCTTCTGTTGAACACAATGAATGCTGAAAACAGCTAACCATTGACTTCCATAGTAGTTTTTTTCTTCTACCAGGAATGCCAATGGCTACTTTCAATATTCTTTCTTGTATTTTTTTTGTGAAACAAAAGTAGTGGACAAAATCACAAACAGGTTTGAAACCACTCAGCCATGAGTAAAGTAAGTACATTTTCATTTAGGCTGAACTGTCCCTTTAAATGTGCAGTATGTAAGATTGACACCAACAGGAACGAGGTTGGAGGTCATACTTTCAACCTCATTCAGAAACTAAAAGACAGCCTTCAATACTGAAACGAAATAGGCTTATTTCCACCAAGTCAACCTGGGGTGTCGCTCTATAACTGGGTAAACTGACAGTGGGCGGAGTTACGCGGACCAAAACAAAGAGAGATTCCAACACGGAACGAACAATTTCTAAGGAGAATAACTTACTTAAGCAATGTTTTTCAGATAAACAAATGTTGACTTAGCATGTTCATGTACACTTAGCATGTTTCTTAAATATCTGCAAACATATAATGGTATATTTATGTTTTAGAACAGTCAAAAACCTACATACAGCACCTTTAAAGAGTCAGAAAACAAGATAAGAGGTAGATAATGGGCAGCAAAAACCATATGCAGCAAAAAACTGAAGGTATTGCTTTACTTTTCTGCCAGTGGATGGTTTTCTGTAGATCAGTGGTGTTAAATTCAATTCCTGGAGGGCCACAGCAAAGCAGTTACGATTTTTAACTAAACTTTGAGTCTTTCAGGCTTGTTTGAAACCTACAGGTAAGTGTGTTGAAGCAGGGTTGGAACTGAACTCTGCAGGACTGCAGTCCCCCAGGAACTGAGTTTGACACCCCTGATGTAGATGAATATGAGCTGCTTCTTAAACTGGGTTGCTTCATTGCATACAATACACCATTACTGCCAGTTCCAAACAAGGAAAGAGAGGATGCTGGAAACCCCAGATATACATGGGAATTGCATCAAACTGGTGGCTTGCAAAAGAGTTCTGAGCATATTCTGTTGGTTGCTGGTGCTAAAGGAACAGAGAAGCCAATCCAACTTCTGATTAAGCCTTGCAAACTGCCTAGTGGACTGGGTATGGTACAGGAGTATACTGTAAGACATACACCAATGTTTGTAGACTGCAGATGAGTTTACATACAAGTGCCCTCATGCATTACAAAATGCTGAAAACATGACTTCAGCAGTTTCTAAGGATAGCAAGAAGATGAACAGATCATACATAAGGATAGGGGTATTCCTCTGAGATGGAAGGAGGGGTGAAATTGAATATCCAATAGGTGCTCAAGACCAGAAGGTAGCTGATTCAATCAAATGCATTGCACAGTTCTTGACATAAGTGGTAACACCTTTTGACGGAGATGGCCAGGGATGATTTATGACCAGCAAAGTCATCATATTTTCACCTGGATGTCCAGAACACTGCAATGATTAGATCAATTGAATTAGAAAACGCTGGTCTTGTGGACATTGGGTTGAGGCTCACTCATTTGCTTGTGCCTATCCTGGATTATTCTCATGATGTTCCACTGAACAGCAAGTTGGGGTAAAGAGTTTCTTTTTTTGTTTGTGGAGTAGACTCTGGAGATTCAGGTTCTTGGCATCCTTGAATTTGGGGCAATCATTTACAATAAATGGTAATATGGGATCTGGGTATGACTTGAGTTCCTGGAAAGCTTGAGTTGTTGTTAGTGTCCATGGAGGAGTTTTTGTGGGGCGCCATAAAGTAACATTCAGTTCCTCCTTAATCATCTGTAGAATTTTATTATTCTGTGCAAATTGCTATTGTTCTTTGGCAGACTGAAGAACAGCCCAACATACTACTGCTTTGATTTTGGCCAGGAATGACTTCCTTATCTCAACATGCCGCCTAAAAACACAAAAGCTGGTTCATGAAACTTGCATTTTCCTCACATTCATAAACAACTGATTACCAACCAGGTTTTGTAGCGCCTAACAAACGTGACTTACATGGGAAACCAATAGGGTGATGAGATGTCATCTTTACACTTAATCATCCATTTATTGATCTGTGTCTTTAAAGGTTTCACTCGTGAAAGATTGAAAAGCTGATTGGGTGCTGGACAAAGGCAGCATCTTGTATTCACAATGCTCCATAACTGATGAAGACAGTCTTCTATTGTTCCTGTTGTCAATACAGATGAGATTATAGACATTGGGGATTAGAGAGCTTAGAGAAAATGTGGCCACACAAGCGTGTTCTATAGCTCCTAGAAACAGACGCTGGGGGACCAGTCATTCTGAAAGTGAACTACTGAGGCTGAGCACTAGGAAACTGACCACTGGCAGTTGATGTTGGGACATGAGAAAGTTTGGTGGCCTTGGTCTTGTCAAACTTAAACATGTTTTAATATTCAGTTTGTACACTGTGTAGCAGTTTTCCAATCTCCTTGAGTACAGATGTGCAAGGGCATGGGAGACATTAGGGGGCAGATACCCCCCTATACCAACATTGTGAAATTTCAGCCATCAGAAAGTAAGCCAGCCAGCTAGTGCTCCAGAGTAATTGGTTATAGCTTCAAAAGTGTTCCCTGGAGCGTCTGAAATCTACGTCAATCAGCTGATCCATCAGTAAATCACTCATAGGGTGAGTGTCCACTGAAGTGTTTTTGCAGTGCAGTGTGTTTTCAGTCGGTTTCTATGATACGATGTGTCCCTGCTGTACCATTGCAAGTTGAAGTCTTTAGCAGATTGTTTGTTGACAGTGGTATAAATGCTTAAATGGGGTCTAACATCCTGTAGTGTGAACTAAGTTAGGATGCTGTTTTGATATTTACTTATTTATATTTACAAATATATACACAATTTCCAGATGGAGGTACAAATAAACACTACATTGTTGAGCAGATTTTTGTTTCTTGCTCCCCCTGACTGTTGCCTTTGTGTAAAGGAATGGTGGATGAATGAAAAGAAGGAACTGACTTATATTTAATTATATCAATGAAAAATAAATTGTGTAAACAGGCATTCATGTTGTTCAAGAAGGTGCTGAAGGAGGTTGCACTTCAGAAACTCTTTCTCCCGTTAAAAGATAACAAGGTCAAAGATAATCAAAGGACCAGCAAAAGAACCCCATGATCTGGTCTATAGGTGTGCTGGTGAAGCATTGCGGAATCTTTTCATGATGTAAGGCTCCAGCTGAGTTGGGCCTGGGGAGCTGGTTGACAGAGATAACTCAACACTTTGTCTGCAACAGCAGCTAGCTGGTTAAGCTGATACAGCTCACAAAGAGACAGAGAACTGGAGAGTCTATATATGTTTTTCCTTCAGAGGGGAATGGCAGACTTGGTCACATATGACAGTGAGAGTCACTGTGTGAATTCTTACACTCTTGAAGGAGGAATTAAAATAGGAGAAATTGAGATGAACTCAAACCAGACCATTCGAGAAGGCCACATGGGTATGATTCGTATAGAAGTCACATATGATTCGACAAAGAAACTGTAAAGTTGATCAGCTTGATTGTAGAGAGGTACAGTTGAAGTGAGAATGATTAGCCCTCCTGAATTATTCTTTCCGTTAAAAAGAAATGAAGGAAAAATATACAGGAGGGCTAATAATTCTGATTTCAACTATATATGATACCAAAACATTTCATACACTTGCTTCCCCGTCAAATGATTACACAAATATATTCATTCATTCATTTTCCTTCAGATTAGTTCCTTTATTCATCAGGGGTCGCTACAGCGGAATGAACCGCCAACTTATCCAGCTGCAACCCAGCAGTGGGAAACATCCATACACTCTCATTCACACACATACACTACGGTCAATTTAGTTCATCAATTCCCCTATAGCGCATGTGTTTGGACTGTGGGGGAAACCGGAGCACCCGGAAGAAACCCACGCCAACACGGGGAGAACATGCAAACTCCACACACAAATGCCAACTGACCGGGACTCGAGAAACCGTGTCGCCCTACACAAATATATAAAATTTCTTTTTTTTTTCCCATTAACTCTCCAATTACTAGTAAATACTATATATATATATATATATATATATATATATATATATATATATAAATTTTTTTTTTTTTTCTTTTTTTTTTTGTCATGGAGCAGCTATTGTGCTGATGGAGGTCACTCTGCACTGCCATGGCAACATTCAGGGTTTCCTATTATTGGAAGTGCGTTATAAATGGCCTAATTATGACACAATTGCCACTTCTCTACACTTCATTCAACACAGATCAATAGCAAACCAGCACATGAGAACGACCGGCCAATTGCACGATCACAATTTGAGAGATTGTTTCAGAAACACTACTGATCAGTAATGATTGTGGGTGTCTGAGCTGATCCAACAGCACAAACTCACCGCAAACTGTGTGTGATGTTCAATGATATTTTATAGAAATGAATCAACATTTCTTTAGCAAATTATTATGACTGTTTGTGCAAGATTTAGTTATTTGTGGTTGCTAGTCAGGGTTTTCACATTTTTTGAACAATCATTCATATATATATATGGGGTTTCCTCCGGGTTTCCTCCGGGTGCTCCGGTTTCCCCCACAAGTCCAAAGACATGCGGTATAGGTGAATTGGGTAAGCTAAATTGTCCGTAGAGTATGAGTGTGAATGGGTGTGTATGGATGTTTCCCAGGGATGGGTTGCAGCTGAAAGGGCATCCGCTGCGTAAAACATATGCTGGATAAGTTGGCGGTTCATTCCGCTGTGGCGACCCCGGATTAATAAAGGGACTAAGCCGAAATGAAAATGAATGAATGAATGAATGAATAAATTAATACCAAAAACAAACAGTATCACAAACAGGAAGTGCAGATAATTGAGACGCGATCCAGTGGTACACCCTTGATAAATTGTCCGACGCGCACTGATCTCTGGGGTTTTGTGCTCTAAGCACCCGCTGACTGCTGGAGCTCAGACGCGCACATACGCTAAAGCGCATGACTGAGTGTTTGTGTTTGTGTGTGTGTGTGTGTGTGTGTGTGTGTGTGTGTGTGTGTGTGTGGTCACGTGATGTGCGTTTTCAGTAATATAGTGTGGAAGGAGGGCTTTTCAGAAATGCTAGATGAAACGCCAGTGTGGACGTGGATCATTTTCGTTCTAAAATGCCATTTTAAAAAGATATTAGTGTAAACGGGACCTAAGTGTGTATTTTTCGTGAGCGGGTTGCTGCTGCGACGGGGGCGGGGCGGAGGATCGCGATGCCGGCTCAGCATGGTGATGTCTGGCATCGTCTATCGACCCAACCCTAATCTGTCATATCAACTAGCACTGATTTGCTATGATTTTGGTCTTTTGTAAACAATCTCCATTAAACGTGAATGAATGGAAAATCAGCGCTAATATGCAGTGTGTGGGAGGCATCATTTGCAGTTATTTTTCTAGTCCGAATATAAGAAATGCTACATTTACTGTCTATTCATTGTTAAAGGTTAGCTTTCACGTTTAATATATATCTTTTGTGAACTAATACAATTATTACAAAATGAAAAGTCTTATCTTGTGACAGCCCTATAATAAAATAATAATAATAAAATAGACATTCATTCGTTCATTCATTTTCATTTCGGCTTAGTCCCTTTATTAATCTGGGGTCGCCACAGTGGAATGAACCGCCAACTTATCCAGCATATGTTTTACGCAGCGGATGCCCTTCCAGCTGCAACCCTTCACTGGGAAACATCAATACACACTTATTCACACACATACACTATGGACAATTTAGCTTACCCAATTCTCCTATAGCGCATGTCTTTGGACTTGTGGGGGAAACCGGAGCACCCGGAGGAAACCCACACCAACACGGGGAGAACATGCAAACTCCACACAGACTTGTCACTTTCTGTCATTGTGTCCGGTTCTTGTTTTTCTTTCCCATTACTTAGGTTGTAATGAGCTGCGTTTACATTATCCTTCGAAATTGAAGTTTTACGTTATTTGGCAAGTAATGGTACTTTTACTTGAGTATGATTTTTCAATACTCTTCCCACCCCTGCCTGCAGTAGTCAACATTTAAAGTGGATCAAAAAAGTGTTTCAAAAGTGTCAAGACAAGAATGGGTGTTGTTCAATAGTTTTTGATCCACTCTAAATGTTGACTAGGGGCCTCACGGTGGCGTAGTGGGTAGCACGTTCGCCTCACAGCAAGAAAGTCGCTGGTTCGAGCCTCGGCTGGGTCAGTTGGCGTTTCTGTGTGGAGTTTGCATGTTCTCCCCGTGTTGGCGTGGGTTTCCTCCGGGTGCTCCGGTTTCCCCCACAAGTCCAAAGACATGCGGTATAGGTGAATTGGGTAAGCTAAATTGTCCGTAGTGTATGTGTGTGAATGAGAGTGTGTATGGGTGTTTCCCAGTGATGGGTTGCAGCTGGAAGGGCATCCGCTGCGTAAAACATATGCTGGATAAGTTGGCGGTTCATTCCGCTGTGGCGACCCCAGATTAATAAAGGGACTAAGCCGAAATGAAAATGAATGAATGAATAAATGTTGACTACTGCATATCTTTGAATGTCTGAGGAAGAGTAAATCAACAATAAATCAGCAGTTATCAATTTTACGTGAACTACCCCTTTAATAATCCACAATTCTATCTCAAAAGCCACTTAATCGTCATCATTAAACATTGTTTGTTTAAATTCAGCCCATATAAATAGTTTGCATCCACTTACCTTAATAAAATTTAGTAAATCCAACGAATCGTTTGTTTTTTTCAGTGCATGATCTGTATTTATTTGTTTTAATTAAGGCTACGCTAAATGCTTCCTGTTTTTTCTTACTAATACCCGCATTTCAGCCTCTTCATTGCCAGACATGTTGAAATGTGAAACCTCATGGCTTTATTTTTGTTATTCCTCTCTCTCTCTCTCTTCTCTGGAGAGGTTTAGAGCAGCTGTGTGGAATCGGCTGGCTTCTCGTCATTAGACTAACTGCTGTTTAACCACCGTCCCATTGGGAACTATTGATCGGGAAGCTCCGATCCGCGCAGATCCTGGCTTCAGCGAGCCAGCCTGAAAAACACTGGAGCTAATGTCTGAGAGTCACCGTGCTGCATGGCTGATGTCCTGGAGCCATACACCTGAGGCCATACTACTGACACTGTGAGCACGGAAAGGCTGGCAGCGGATCAGCGGAGGCCTAAACGAGCCCTTATTAAAGTCATTTTCCTGACCTGCGTTTCCTGGTGCCTGGGCAATGGACAGGCTCTTAAAAACACGGAGCACTGGAGCCGAGTCAAGCTAATCTGCTAGCTGTCAGCGGCTCGTTCTGCGCACGACCAGGCGCTTTATTTGAATAGGCCCGCTGGATAAACAACGAAGGGAACCTCTTTGCATTAATTAGCAATGGAAATGGAACGATTGAACGCAGAAGTAATAAATGCACTCATATGTCTTCGTAATGAAAAAGGGCACACACATACATATGAACACACACACACGCACACACGCACACACACGCACACACACACACACACACACACACACACACATATATATATATATATACACACACACAAACATTACTATTGGTGGTTTATGAGGACTCTCCATAAGTGTAATGTATTTTATACTGTAAAAAAAAACACGTATTATATGGCCTTAACCCTAAACCCAAACATCAAAGGTAACTTGTGTCAAATTTTGAAAGACAAAAGACCCCTTTAAGTATGAATTTTAAGCATTTTGAATAACGAGTACCTAAGGCAGGTCCTCATAAAAAACCTAATGTTGTAATATCTACAGTAGGTCATACCCATGTCACTATATCAATTTCTGTCCTTGTAAACCACCCAAACCAGCACACACACTCACACGCTGATATTGCTGGTTTATGAGGACTCTGCATAGGCGTAATGTATTTTATACTGTAAAAAAGCATATAATTATATGGCACAGCTAACTTGTGGCCCATTAAGTATGATTTTTATGTGTTTTGAATTATGAGGACCTAAATAATGTCCTCATAAAAAACTCAGTGTTGTAATACCTAGGTCATACACATGTCACTATATCATTTTCTGTCCTTGTAAACCACTCAAACCAGCACACAAACATGCACTGGTATTGGTGGTATATGAGGACTCTCCATAAGCATAAAGTATTTTATATGGTCAAACCCTCTTATTATATGACCCTACCCCTAAAACCTAGCCCTCATAGTTAACTTGTGGCCCATTAAGTATGATTTTATGTGTTTTGAATTACAAGCACATAAGGCATGTCCTCATAAAATATCTATATTGTAATACCTAGATCATACCCATGTCACAATATACATTTCTGTCCTTGTACACCACCCAAACCAGTACACACACACACACACACACACACACACACACACACACACACACACA
>CAIGQW010055679.1:6094467-6114132 GCA_903798125.1 Danio choprae | reverse complement strand
ATATATAGTATATTAGTAATAGGGAGGTCCACATGAAAACTGTGCATGCAGAAATCCAGATTTTTTGCTTATTATTGATTTGTTTACTTATGTACAGTGGTCAGCATATATCTCTCTTTTTAGATTTGTACAATAATATATTTGTGCATATACATTAGATTAGTCAGTGTTGGAGCTAATCTAACAAAATAACTTACGGTTATAGTCCAAAAAATAGTAGTTGAAATATATATGTTAGGGAAAATACAAAAGAAAAAAAAAATTTATTAGGAAAAATTAAGAGAAACAAAAAATAAATAAATTTTTGCTGAAGTTTTGTAGCTTGTAATTATTTTGTTGTTGAATTTTTAAGTATTATCTTTCTATTTCTAAATATGTTCGGTGACTAAAATATTATTTTAATAAACATACCTGTTTGATAAATCTGTTTGGTTCAAACGAGTCAAAAATATGATCTACATTCACTGAGAAATGGATAAAAATCAGTTATGCTGAGCCCTGTAAATGGGTGTGAATATATATTTATTCAGTTTTTTTTTATTCAGTGATTTCATTAACTAATATGCAAATGTTTATTTACAATAGAGCTCATAAAGTAATATTTCCTGTTTTTTAGTAGATGTATATTACATAAGAGACTTGCTTTGTTTACCAATCAAATGGATCTAATTGGATTTCATTATTTTTAATCATTCCACATAAATATGCAAATTTGTTTCTAACTTCTGCACAGAAATGGCAAAAAATGTCCACAGATTCTGTCTGACCCTACTAATAGGGCGGACAAGATGCCAGTTTAGCTGTAATTTTGAAGTATTTCTCCCTTTGGATTTGCCATCAACAAATGCATTTTCAAAGGATACAAAAAATCTCTACATGATTTATTTTGCTCTCAGGTGACAATAAGACATGGCATACTGTAAGACATGCACGTACAATCCAGAGAATAAATAAAAACTAATTATATGTATTTGCTAACTTTTCTTGCCTATAGCTGGATTGGAATGATGTGGGATGAATTAATGACACACCAATATTTGAGGCATTAAGGACATTTTTTATGTCAATTTTAACCTGCACAATGCATTAAATTAGTTTAACCAGTATAAAATGTTCATATCTAACTCAAACCTACCTCAAAATCATTACGAGGGTTAATATTGTAAATTCCCAAACACTAGAGACACTTTTTTAATCTAAAATCTATTACCTTTAATTATCATACATGATGGTTAGTTTGCTTGCTAATTTCATTCATTCATTCATTTTCATTTCGGCTTAGTCCCTTTATTAATCTGGGGTCGCCACAGCGGAATGAACCGCCAACTTATCCAGCATATGTTTTACGCATCGGATGCCCTTCCAGCTGCAACCCATCTCTGGGAAACATCCACACACACTCATTTTCACTCATACACTATGGACAATTAAGCTTACCCAATTCACCTATACCGCATGTCTTTGGACTTGTGGGGGAAACCGGAGCACCCGGAGGAAACCCACGCCAACAAGGGGAGAACATGCAAACTCCACACAGAAACGCCAACTGACCCAGCCGAGGCTCAAACCAGCGACCTTCTTGCTGTGAGGCGAACGTGCTATCCACTGCGCCACCGTGAGGCCCTGCTTGCTAATTTATATCAAGCAAACAAAAAATACATTTTGTATACATTTATATACTGTAAACAATTACAATATGGAAAAAAAGCATGTCTTTACATTAATTTAACTTCATTTAGAAAGTTATTCAACTTATTTTTTTAAGTCAAACTTGATGTTTTAAGTCAGCTTAATTGATGCAAGTTACAATGACTCGTAAAGTTAAATTGGTTCAACTTAAACATTTAAGTGAGCAACACATTTTACAGTGTATCTATTACAACCAAAACCAAGGGCATGGCAACATTTTTACATTACTTGAACTTAATTTACAAAGATAATCAGGTTTCAACTTATTTTTTTTAAGTCAAACTAATTTTAAGTCAGCGTAATTTATGCAAGTTACAATGACTTGTTAAATTAAATTAGTTTAACTTCATTTAAGTGAGCAACACATTTTTTTCTACAGCGTAGTTCATATTGTCAGCATGCGACGTGCTGCTCGTAACTCCAAATTAAACTGTATCAGATATTCCAAAATAAACCCTTCTGAGTGTGGCAGTGGTGAAGGCTGAATGTGATCAAATGGGGGGAAAAAGAGATTAAAAGTGACTAAATAAATGTGGAAAAGCAGCTGTTACAATTTATCTCCAGAAGATGGAAAGACATTCTTTCCCAGACAGTTTTCAAAGCTGTTTGTAGCTGCAAGATGAAGAAAAAAGGCAGCAAATACTAGTAAATGTTATTTACACCAAATGAAAATAACACTGTTATCAGAGGGAGATGCTATTTACACTAAGAGCGAATAGAAAGTAGGTGCTGTTAACCCTAAAAATAGCAATATGCTATTTATATTAGGTACAAATATAGGGGTCGGATTTATTTACTGTAAAAATAGTATTTATAGTCTTTGCAGTAAGTGCAGTGTTAGGCCCTAACCATAAACAGTTCCTTATTAGATACGCATTATGTATTTTATTTAACTTTTGTGGATATTTTATTCCTTTTTTAATGAAAATAAATGCCTTTGTGATCTTCAGCGGGATAATAGGGAAAAAAGAAAATGAAACGGACAAATCAGGGGATCATTTTAAAGATTAGTACGTCTTACTTTCTATACAATTGATTCTGCACTGATTTTACATACAGTACTTAGCTAGTGTCAACTAGGAAAGCTATTTGCAATAGATGTAAATAGAGACTCCAGTAAAGTATGTACTGCAAGTAAGTTAAATACATACATACACACATACACACACACACACACACACACTTCTCTGAATAAAGATAAACAATAAAATATACAGATCATATTTAAATGACACTTCACATATCTACTGGGGCTGCATGGTGGCGCAGTGAGTAGCACGATCGCCTCACAGCAAGAAGGTCGCTGGTTCAAGCCTCGGCTGGGTCAGTTGGCATTTCTGTGTGGAGTTTGCATGTTCTCCCTGTGTTGGCGTGGGTTTCCTCCGGGTGCTCCGGTTTCCCCCACAGTCCAAAGACATGCGGTATAGGTGAATTGGGTAAGCTAAATTGTCCATAGTGTATGTGTGTGAATGAGTGTGTGTGGATGTTTCCCAGAGATGGGTTGCAGCTGGAAGGGCATCCGATGCGTAAAACATATGGTGGATAAGTTGGCGGTTCATTCCGCTGTGGCGATTTCAGATTAATAAAGGGACTAAGCCGAAATGAAAATGAATGAATGAATGAATGAATGAATGAATATCTACTGGGAGAATTATAAATCACCAGACAGAAATGTAAAAGTTAATTTGACTTGTGAACATTTCACATGCGAATTTATCAGCTGGATTTTCTTTTGAAATATCAATACTTTTCCCACCTACTGTAACATACGAAGTCGGAGTGACAACGGAGGTGAGGGCCCAAATGTAGTTTATTAACTCTGAGTCAGGCAGGCAGTGGTCAAAGCAGGAGCAATTAGAAGTATGAGGGTAATCCAAAAGCGTAGTCGTGTTAACAGGCAAAGTGTTCAATACAGGCGGCAAAACAACATAAACAATAAAGCACAGCAAGACTAGACAAGGGCATGCTTAGAAATGTTACCGCAAACAAGTCTCTGCACTGTATGTGTGCCAGTGTGGTGTATAAATAGTCCAGGATATCAGTCCATGATGAGCTTCCAGCTGTGTGTACGTAATCAGGGGTGATCCGGAACTGGTGTGTGAGTGAGGTGCCTGATGGAACATGTAGTGCAGTTCGATGGCAGAATTGTAGTTCGGGTGATAGTGAGTGTTTCCAGCGATCTGCAAGGGCTAGATTGCTGGTGATCGTGACACCTACACCTACTGCTTTAGAAGACACCCTCAAACAAATTATTCTGCTACATGTTCAAACTACTTATTTGAAATGAATTTTTTTTAGGACAACTTAATTGTTTTATGTTCAATCCACCTCAATTCGTTAACTTAATCGATTTGTGTTGCGACAACATGAAGGAATTGTGTGGAACCCTACATTTTTTACAGTGTATTTATTCATCAACTCAAATCGATTAAGTTAACTTAATGGTTTTTACAATTTTAAGTTGATTGGACATAAAACAATTAAGTTGTCCCAAAACAAACTCAAAAACTGTGTTGTTTGAGCTCATTTTAAATAAGTAGCTTGAACAAGCAGCAAAACTATGTGTTTGAGTGTAGAACTGTGCTAACTTTCTGTGGTTTTTGAATGGAACCCATACATTTGCATAACATGGACTCTTTATTTGTGTTCCACCTTGAAAAAAAAAACCCCACTCATATTCATATGGGGTGCATGAGGGTGAATAAATGCTGAGATAATTCTTGTAAACATTTTGTGGGGGTAAATGAACTCTCTGGCTGTCCAGTAAAGTTCTTAACAACTGCAAAGACTAAAACTGACATTTAAGAGCCAAAAGCAACATCAATGTTGAAACTCATGTTGTCCTCCGTGACAGAGTTTATTGTATGTCATCTGGAGCTCAGAGGCTCATTTACTGTGGTAAAAAAAGAGCTAAAGTGACAATTCTCCATTTGCATTGTTATCGCTTGTTTGCCAAGAAGTGACCATTTTTTTCTTGAATGCATAAGGGATTACATAGAATAATCACATAGAAACAGTGATCATTTCTTATTTTTTTATTTTATTATTACTTATGTTATTATTTTTAGTTATTTAATTATTTATTTTATTTTTATTGTTATTTTTTATTTTATTTTCTTTATTTTCTTAATTTTTTATTTTATTATTATTTATTTAATTATTTGTATTTTATTTTTGTATTTATTTTATTTTTATATATTTTTATTGCTATTTTTTTATTTTAATTTCATTTATTTATTTATTTAATATTTTTATTTCTTTATTTTCTTAATGTTTCTATTTTATTTTATTATTATTTATGTTATTATAATTATTTTTATTTATTTTTTATTGTTTCTTTTTTTAATTTCATTATTTTATTTTATAATATTTTAAATTCTTTGTGGGCCTCACAGTGGCGCAGTGGGTAGCACGTTCGCCTCACAGCAAGAAGGTCGCTGATCGCTGGTTCGAGCCTCGGCTGGGTCAGTTGGTGTTTCTGTGTGGAGTTTGCATGTTCTCCCCGTGTTGGCGTGGGTTTCCTCCGGGTGCTCCGGTTTCCCCCACAAGTCCAAAGACTTGGTATAGGTGAATTGGGTAAGCTAAATTGTCCGTAGTGAATGGGTGTGTATGGATGTTTCCCAGAGATGGGTTGCAGCTGGAAGGGCATCCGCTGCGTAAAAACATATGCTGGATAAGTTGGCGGTTCATTCTGCTGTGGCGACCCCAGATTAATAAAGGGACTACGCCGAAATGAAAATGAATGAATAAATTCTTTGTTTTCTTAATTATGTTATTTAATTTTATTATTATTTATGTTAGTATTTTTTATCTATTTTATTTTTATAGCTATTTTTAGTTTCATTTCATTTATTTATTTTATATATTTTTATTTCTTTATTTTCTTAATTTTTTATTTTATTTTATTTTATTTCTTTATTTTGATTTAGATTTTTTTTTTTTGCACATAAAGTACAATCTGCATGGAAACATAACAACAGCTAAACATTCAATTTCCAATAGAAGAGAAGAAAATAAAATATAATCGCTCCAAAACACTGATAGTGAATAGCCAGAAATCAGTAATATGTTTGTAGGGCTTTCCTGAAGTCATGTTTTAGCATAAAAATCCTGTCAATTTATGTGAATGTGTTCAATTTAATTTATTGCTTGTTTTCATGTAATACAAAAGCATCCAAGAGCACCACTGGCTTCTTACACAGCCTGTTTTAAAGGGCAAAGATCTGGTTTTGTGTACTCTATAGTTAAGGTGAGCCACTAGGATACAATCTAAAAAAAAGCCCCATCTCCGTGGGTCATCTATTATGCCTTGTTATAGAAAATGTAGTCTAGACCAAGTGACTCACAATGTTCCTGCATTTATTAAAGAGGAAATGCAACATCTCGGGAACTGTGGCATGCAACTAATGTCTGCCGCATGACTAAATTGTTACTTTGCTACTCAGCTGAATTCATATTTGTCCACAGAATAACACTGAGGACACTATATTCACTTGTCTTTGACCCAACACTCAGACTTCACACTCAGTCGAGGTGTCAATAATGAAGGCTCACACTCAAGTCTTACAGCAGAAGGTCATTCAGGAAGGTCTAAATGCAATTAGTTCATTCATTCATTTTCCTTCGGCTTAGTCCCTTATTTATCAGACGTTGCCACAGCGGAATGAACTGCCAACTATTCCAGCATATGTTTTATGCAGCGGATGCCCTTCCAGCCACAACCCAGTACTGGGAAACACCCAAAGACTCTCACATTCATTCACACACTCATACACTATGGCCCATTTAGTTCATTCAATTCATCCGGGGAGGAAACCCACGCCAAGACGGTGAAAACATGCAAACTGCTGTGCTAACCACTGAGCCATTGTGCCACATTCATTTTCCTTCGGCTTAGTCTCTTTATTCATCAAGGGTCACCACAGCGGAATGAACCGCCAATTTATCCAACATATTTTTTACTTAGCCGATGCCCTTCCAGCTGCAACCCAGTACTGGGAAACACCCATACACACTCACATTCACACTCATACACTACGGCCAATTTAGTTTATTTATTCATTCATTCATTTTCTTTTTGGCTTAGTCCCTTTATTAATCAGGGGTCGCCACACCGGAATGAACCGCCAACTTCTCCAGCATATGTTATACACAGTGGATGCCTTGCTGGATAGCTTACCCAATTCACCTATACTGCATGTCTTTGGACTTGTGGGGAAAACAGGAGCCCCCTGGAGGAAACCCACGCCAACACGGGGAGAACATGCAAACTCCACACAGAAATGCCAACTGACCCAGCTGGGACTCGAACCAGCCACCTTCTTGCTGTGAGGTGACTGAGCTAACCACTTTTTTAAGTAAAGTCAACTAATCACATTTTACAGTGTAGGTGTGTCAGTTATTGACTATGAGAGTGTTATGAGGAAAACCCACCAAACAGAATTCATACATCACTAATGTGTGAGTCGGTGACGCAATGCACTTTTCTGAGTTGACAGATTGCTTTTCACAGTACACGACTGTCTGGGGTAACGTTTATTTGCTGGTGTGTCAAAAAGCATGACAAATGGGCAACAGGGGTTACATGTTGCACTACATTTCAAAACGAAGAGCCACGACAACCCTGCCTGTTCTACAAAACACACACAATAATGAATGATGCACTATTTATTCCTGTCAAAAACTGTAACCCACCAGAAGCGTGCACTGATTTACAGAGGAAACATTAAAAAAACAGCAAACAAGATGAATTTGAAGGAGTGAATGGTTTCTTCCAGTCTCCACCATGTGAATTTTGACTTGCCCTGTAGCTGTAAATCATCGCCAATGTCATTTCCAGTCAAAACTTGCTGACATTTGCAGAGAGATCCAGATGTTAAATATCTCAAGAACATTGATGATGCATCAGAGTTTTTCTCAAGGGCTGTTTACATGAAGTTTTTAACCAAACGATACACTGGCATTGGGCATTTTGGGGCATTTTGGGGACTGAGTATCTCCTTTATTTCATTTATTAAAAAATATTGTTGAAATGAGTTTGCTTGAAAGTCAAATAGCAAGAGATATAGTCCAATGAATTAAGATTAAAGTCGGGTTTCTGTCCTATTCAAACATATCAACGTAAACTGCTAACAAATTCAAACATTATTAAATATTAATATTAACACATATTACCATAAATTATTTTTAAACAGTAGTAATACATTTTAAATTCATTCATTCCTTTTCCTTCAGCTTAGTCCCTTATTTAGCAGGGGTCGCCACAGCGGAATGAACTGCCAACTATTCCAGCATATGTTTTATCAACATATGCTGGAATTATATTTAATGAACCGCCAACTATTCCGGCATATGTTTTGCGCAACGGATGCCCTTTCAGCTTCAACCCAGTACTGGGAAACATCCATACACACTCACATTCAATAAAATATCATTGAATTATCCAAGGGTGGCATGGTGGCTTAGTGGTTTGCACTGCCACCTCACAGCAAAAAGGTCTCTGGTTCGAGTTCCGGCTGGGTCAGTTGGCATTTCTGTGTGGAGTTTGCATGTTCTCCCTGAGACTAAGCCAAAAGAAAATGAATGAATGAATAAATTGTGCAATGCATACTTGCTCTACAATCTAAAAGTTGATTAGCAAAGGAACCGATTAATATTAACATTGTAGTTTTATATCATATTATTGGCCAAATTAATCCAAGCCCTGTCCGCAAATGCTTTTATCCAAATAAAATCATACAGATAGGGACACAAATCATTTTGCCATTGCAACAGATAAAGGGATTACCATGATGAAACCCGTTGGGGAAAAAAATTATAATGTTCCAATATGGTCTTTTTTTAATTTTCATTGAACAGGGCGACACAGTGGCTTAGTGGTTAGCACTGTCGCCTCACAGCAAGAAGGTCACTGGTTCAGTTGAGATTTCTGTGTGGAGTTTGCATGTTCTCCCCGTGTTGGCGTGGGTTTCCTCTGGGTGCTCCGGTTTCCCCCACAAGTCCAAACACGTGCTATAGGGAAATTGAATAAACTAAATTGGCCGTAGTGTATGAGTGTGTGTGTGAATAAATGTGTATGGGTGTTTCCCAGTACTGGGTTGTGGCTGGAAGGTCATCTACTGTGTAAAATATATGCTGGAATAGTTGGCGGTTCATTCCGCTGTGGCGAACTCTGATAAATCAGAGACTAAGTCGAAGGAAAACGAATGAATGAAAGTTCATTAAATAGAAAAGTTAAGTTGTCCTTTTTTGCATTTTATTTATTTAATTTTCTTTTTTTGTAAGAGGAAGGGTGTTGGCAATGGCAAATCCTTGGATACATCCACTGTGACAATTAAATAAGAGGAGAAATATCTATTGTGACTGAACAATATCCCAGCGAATTCTCAATACAATATCTAAAAGTAATATTGTACAGTCTGTTTACGATGCTGAGTGTTATTTTTTACCATTCCTCATGCATACCTGATTTATGTTTCTTCTTTCTGAGATTCATCCCAATACATGAACACTATACACAAACAAATTGCATGATCTTTGAATCCACTGGCCTGCATAATGTAGCGTCAGATCACTTTTACAGCAACAGAAAACACTGCGCTTTGTATTTCCGCAGTCACCTTAAGCGTCTTATACAGTATGCAGAACCATGTTTCAAAGAAAATGAGTTTTTATTCCATAATTCCCATGCTATCTTTTGCAGACATATTGCCTAGAATCTGTCAGCGAACGGAATTTCCAATAGTGCAACATGAATCACTACAGCTAGGCAAACAAGACTGCGAACGGATTGATCCACTTCGGCTTTCTTCTCCAGCTCTTCACACGGAACAAAGATTTTAGTCTGATCTATTATCACAGTCTTCCGCGTGTGCTTCAGCTGGATTTGCTTTAAAGGGCTGAGAATCTGACAGTGCTTTACTTTATCAGCCGTGTTTTCGGTGCTACTTTGACAGCTCTGACCTTCAGGAAGAATCCCCACTGATTGGCCCTTACATTTGTGCATCTATTACTAGGTACAAATCGTCATGATTGCAATCAGACTTTCTTTTTGCCATCCTTTCTAACCTTGCAAGCACTACATAGGAGAAACCAAGGTGTCATTTGTAAAGTAATGGTGTTTGCTGGGATACAGGGCTCTAATTGCTTTCTGCACAGAACACTAAAGTTGAGCCCTGGCAGATCTCTGTGTACTGTAGTTCTGAAATAATAACTAATGTTTTTAAACAGGTTTCCCTCCATCCACCATTGGTCAGCCAATCAGAATTCCTGTCTCAATAGTACGCCATTGGTTGAGTCTCTGCTGTGCTTGGATTGGTCAAACAAAGCAATGGGTCTCATTTACTTACAACTGCATACTTTTTTGTATTTATACGCACATTTGAACTTCTCACTGTTTGTACAGCTTGTAAATATTGTTTTTGTACTCAAATAAGACCTGTATAGATGTACTGTATGTTTTGGGTAATTTTTATGTGACTGGTAACATCTTGGAAACGGTAAGAGTCTGTATGTTTCGTTTATTGAATTTTTTATATACACATTACCTGACAAAAGTCTTGTCAGCTATTCAAGGGAACATTACATTTTATGTAATGTAAATCTCTATGTGAGAGTATCTGTCTTTCCTTTTTCACATTTTCCCCCTGAGCAAGGCAGGCTAGATTAATTACAAATCGTTCACAGTTAAGGATAAACATCAATGAGAAGAAAGCAGCACCGGTGACTGGGGGTCACTGCGCGTTAATGTTACCTTTGTGTGTTTTCGAAGGTTGCCACCTCTCTGACTGCAATCCACTACACATTAAACTATCAGTGCACATAAAGTGTACTCCCACTAAGAAGTCAACATTCCTCTTTGAGAGTTGAATACTCCTTGCTAAAGATGAAAGCAAGAGAAAAGAAAATACCTCTAGTGAAAGTGCTATCCATCTTTTTCTGGATGATAGAGACGATTACTGACATACAGCATGTATTGGCAACAGTTCATGACTCAGAGTTCATAACGCGCATTGGTAATAGTTAAGGCCTCGGCTTCAATGGTGTGGTAAAGGCAGTGTTTGACTCAAGAAAATGTTGTTTACTTGACTTCCCTTGACCTTTCGCGAGGATTTTCCCCCACCTTTTCCACCCAAAGAATGTTGGAGTGTGAGTAACTCAATGCCAGTTTTACAGCCAGCTAAATAGGTGACACAGCTCGCACAAATATTTCAGCGAGAAGCATTTTGCCTGTCAGATTTCTGGAGGTAGTCCGTGATATTCAAAGCTGTGTGTGTGAAGAGACTTGTGCATTTCCTTTATTCATTATATATTGAGGTCTCTATGCTGACTGCTGATGATACTGTACTTTTTGGGTTCCAATATGTGATAAAATAAAAAAATAGAAGCAATAATAATAATACAAATATTTAGAAAAGTTATGATAATCTGATACCTTTCTCAGACACTTTCACTTGATGGATCAAACCCAAGTCCACTTGATGTTAGTTTGTATGAAAGAGGTTTTCTGAATCTTAAACTCTCCGTGAACTGGAAGTTGCTGAGACTTTTATTTCAGTATATTGATGAGCTTCCAACTGAAATGGAATACCGAGTAGGGGCCGGGGCTTTCTTTTGCACATCATTCCCTCATAGCAAACTAACGGTAGAGAGGGTATTATTATACAGGAAGCAAATGTTCAGACTTTGATTGAATATTAGCAAAACAAACAAACTTAAATACTAGTATGAGCCCAATCTGTTCCGACACACAGAGGCTAACGTCTATTGGGTTGCCAGTTTTCATGCCTTCTGTGTGAACATGCACTTTCAAATTTTCTCACACACACTCTTACAATGAATCTCATCATCTAAATCTCATGCCAAATAACATGGCAACATATATAAAATAAAATGTATAATAATATTATATTTAAAAAAAGGAGGCACAACTGAATTTGTCTTGAACTTGAGTTCTAGAAAATGCTGTCAAGTGCTTTACTGCTTATTGAATTCCTGCTTTCCAAGTGCATAACTTACATTACAATTATGTGCATTTTTCCATTTCTCAAACTTTGCATAACTGTGTATAACTGTACAGAACCATAATTATCATTTCAAAATGCACAAGCATGCTTGTCAAATACAAGGGCTGCCAGTGCCGGAGAAATGAGTCCAATAATTCAGATTCAAATATTCAGCTCATATAAATTGTTTACAAAAAATTAGTAAATCCATTAAATCGTTTGCTTGTTTTCAGTGTGCATGAATGATAAAAACACTGGCAGCCACTCAGTTTTTGATTTCCATTCTGCTTTAAAGAGCTTGAGGATTTAAAGCGGTAGACCATATTATAATAAACAGAGCATAATTGTGCACAGGTAAAGTTGATATTATTATGGTTATCTTTACAGTCACTCTTGATATAAATTTGTGATTTAGTTAATATTGTCATATGCTGATCTAATCACAACCTATAGATTATAATTAAATACACAGTAGTGTTCTTCAGTGTTAAAAAAGTAAGATGGTGAAACAATCCTGCAATGCTTGCTGTAAATTAAACAGTGAAAAAAAGAAAGATTCGCTCATTGCTCTTTACTTTTTCTTTCTTTTTTTAATATTTACATGGAAAAACAATGAAAAAGTATTGCATTAGAAATGAAAAATGTGTGTGAATGGTCTTTTGAGACTGGTTGAAGACTATGCAGTGTTTTACTTTGACATTTGTGACCCTGGACCACAAAACCAGACTTATTTAGCTAGGGTATACTTTCAGTAGTAGCCAAAATTACATTAAATGATCAATTATAGAATATAAAATTATCAATTTTATGCCAGCAATATTAAGTAAAGCTCATGTTGGTAAATTTCCTACCATAACTATATCAAAATGTAATCTTTGATTAGTAATATACATTGCAAAATTTTCAATATCTTAACATTTCCTAGATTATATCAAACTCTGTCTTTCTTTGAAAAGTTTATGTATGTTTTCTGGAAGTAATTTATTCATGCTTGTGACATTTTAAATTTAAAGGAATAGTTCACCCAAAAATGAAAATTATTACTGACCCTCAAGTGGTTCCAAACGTTTATGAGTTTCTTTATTCTGTTGAACATAAAAGAGGATATTTTAAAAAAAAAAGCTCAAAACCTGTAACCATTAAATTCCATAATAGTTGGTAGTAGTAAAAACAAATACTATGGAAGTCAATGGTTACAGGTTTCCAGCTTCCTTCAAAGTATTTTCTCTTGCGTTAAGCAAAAGAAAGAAACTCATAAAGGTTTGAAATAAGTAAAGGGTGAGTAAATGATGACAGAATGTGTTTGGGTAACAAAATGTCATGGTTTGGTGGATTTCTGCACTAGAAGTAATAAAGCTACTTGGTAAATTGAATGCAAATGTTTATCAGAAGTTCCTTTGGTAACGTTGTTTTTCTTTCCTGCCTTCATTGAAGCTGAAAACTTTGGAAAAAATGAAATGGCCAGCCCAGAGTCCTGATCTAAACCTCATCTTCAGCTTTAAAAATACAATTTAAATTGGTTATTTTGCAACCTCACATTGTTATTCTTAAACTGAATAATTAATCTGTATAAAATAATCTGTAATTTGAATAAAAATGTTTGTTTTGGTCAATCAAAACAAACATTGTGTGCAAAACAAAAATTGTTTTGGTAAATTTCAATCCAAATCTGAGCGTTTTCTTCCATGTTTGGAGTGGCAGTTCTTCTGTTGACGTCAACCTGAGGGTTTCCATAGCAACTGTATATCAATAACCTTAACCACGCCCCTCTGACTGCTAATTTAAGTAGCCCCAGTCCTACTCAATATTCAGTTTCAATTGGAAGTACATCAACATACTGAAATAAAAGTCTCAACCACTAGGCTATTGGCGTCAACGATGCTAAGTGTGCCGACATATAGCACCATGGTGCTCACGGCGACCCAAGTTCAATTCCCGGCTCGAAGTCCTATGCTGATCCTTCCCCTTTCTCTGATCCCAATGCTTTCCTGTCTGTTCTTCACTATCCTATCCCAAGAAAAGGTGAAAAAACCCTAAAAAATTATTATAAAAAGAGTCTCAGCAACTTCTAGTTTATGTAGACTTTAAAGGCCATTTTCTCAATATTTAGATTTTTTTCAACCCTCAGAAAGTTATATCTCAGCAAAATGTTGTCCTATCCTCAAAAAACCCCACACATCAATGGCAAGCATATTTATTTAGCTTTTAGTTGATGTAATCATCTCTTTTTTTAATGTTTTGCGCTTCAGGGTCACATTTAATTTATTCAACCACCATCAACTATAGCCAAGTGATTGTTTCCTCATAGTCAATATTGATTACCTAGTATTTTCAATATGAATTGATTCACACTTAATCTATTTTCCTTAATTGAATTACCGAAAAAGCAATGGAAATACCTAAAGGTTATCTATCACTCAGGACTTCCTGTATCTGTCAATGAGATGTGTGAAGTATTGAAGACATGCTTTTAGGTTGCATTTACACTGCAGATCTTGATGGTCAAATCCGATTTTGTGACTATATCTGATTTTTTTGACAACCGTCAAAAATAATCTGATTGTCTGCATTTACACTGTACACGGCAAAGATGCAATGACCAGGAAAAAAAAAGAGTGGGTGCTGACTGACAGCTGATAATAAAAGAGCGCTCTTTTCTCCATTCCTCTATTTAATCTATTAGCAGGGTTTCATTTTTAAAATTCTTTTTGACAAGCTGTTTTACTATAATTTATGGCAGAAAATGTATCTCATTTGGCTATCTTCTTTTAATCTAGGCTTTTTAAACCAGTAGGCATCTTAATGTCATTTCCATGGCGTGATTTATGCACGTGATGTATGCAACAGTTTTAGTTTATATTGTTTATGTGGCGGACGTTGCGCTCTCTCTCTTTCTCTCTCTTGTTAACATGCTTAAATACTTGACAGTGCTCCATGACAATATAAAAGCTTTATTGTCCACGTTCTTAAACAACGCTGACTTGCCATTGTGTTCACGTGCTCAACAGAAATGACTGTGATTGGCCATGAAGGTCATTCATGGCCAATTTAACATTAAATGTTAGTGGGAAATGGACGTTTTTAGTATCGATTGGTACCGAATTCAAGTATCGTGACAACCCTAATAAGAACAAAGGAACCATTCATTCATTTTCTTTTCAGCTTAGTCCCTTTATCAATCAGGGGTCGCCACAGTGGAATGAATCACCAACTTATCCAGCATATGTTTTACGCAGCGAACCGGAGCACCCGGAGAAAACCCACGCCAACACAGGGAGAACATGCAAACTCCACACAAAAAAAGGCCAACTGACCCAGCCGAGGCTCAAACCAGTAACCTTCCTGCTGTGAGGCGACAGCGCTACCCACTGCGCCACCGCACCACCCCACACAACAAAGGAATACTTCATGATAATATATTAAGGTATGATTGATTTTCAATGTAAACCACCAAACTTTTTTTTTATTTACAGTGCATTAAACAACTGGTACATTTTGAGCACTTAACCCTACCCCAAACCCAATTATTTATCAACATTAAACAAGCAGATACAACTAGTAAAAAATATATATTTATACAAAGTTCAACTTACTATTTCTGTCAGTTTTATTGACGTAAGTTGAGATAACTATAAAAGCTAGTTTGATTCAACAAAAGCAATAGACAGAAATAGTATTTTTTAACTATAAATATACAAATACAAATATATATATTAGGCCTGTCACAATAATCAATATATGGACTTATCGCACGACACATGGACATGAGCTCGATCGTTTTTGGTGATGCAGTATATATCGCCCATACATAAAAAACTATTCTAGACACATTTGAGCTGATTGTGCAACATCTCTATCTCTATTGGAGGTGTCATTGTCAGTATGGTTAAAAACACTCTAGTTTTTACTATAAATTAGCAGATATCGCAGCCTCTGTTACTGTTTATTCAATTCAATTCAATTCAAGTTTATTTATATAGCGCTTTTTACAATGTAGATTGTGTCAAAGCAGCTGAACATATTCTAGTAAAGTCCAGATTTCAGAGTTTAGTTCAGTTTAGTTCAGTTCAGTTCAGTGTGGTTTAAGTTTCACTGCTGAAAGTTCAAATACTGAAGAGCAAATTCACCGAAGCGCAGCTCCACAAGTCCCGATCCGAGCATTTTTTTCTTCCGAGCATAATTTATCTTGTTAACATTTATTATTATTTATTCAGGATATGCGTTTCTACATTCTGACCCCAATGCCTCATTATTAAATTGCTAAAATGACTATAATTAAATGAAATATTCTTAAGAATGAAATATGATGTGCTCTCTGGAAGAGTGTACTTGCATTGTGATGATATTATATTGTCATTCTGGCATTATATATTGAGTGGCATAAAATGGTCTTAAAATAACAGTAATATTGTTTATCGCAATATATCGTACAAAAAATATATATATCATGACAGGCCTAATATATATATACAAAAATTCCAATATGTTTGATGCCAAACAACAGTTTTATGTGATGTAACAGATCTAAAAGGAATCATTACCAACTCCACAATAAAGCATAAAATCAGTACACGTTCATAATTTGCAGACTTGTTATGTCAGCTTTGATTGTGAAATGCCATTGGCTTTTGTGTGTCTCATGATGAACTGCATTACACACTTCATGTTTATCTTTTGCATAATATGCATCTGCCTTAATGGAGTGCGATCATTTTCAGAGATTAAAGCCTTAAGTTCCTCTGATCTTCATATAAATAGACTGTATGGAGACTTGCAGTTCGCCATCACTCATTTGTAAGGCTTTTATGCTGTTTTTTTGCAGTAAACCCCTTTGACTTTTGAGCTCCAACATTCCTGGAGGATACCAGGAGATATACATAATGATTGTACTATAGTTATTGCTGAACAAACATTTTGTTTTTGTACTCCATTGACAAAATGCCATTGACATATTAATGTAGCAACACATACACAATACGCCAATGCCGTCGGTTGACACACAAACCCCAGTGATGGCAACAACCCAAAAATAGTGCTAAATATTTCAGTTAGTGCTAATAAATATATCAATTTACTAGAACTTCTATGTTAAGCTGCTTTGACACAATCTACATTGTAAAAGCGCTATAGAAATAAAGATGAATTAATTGAATTGAAAAAATATATCGACTGTAGACATGCAGCATATGAAAAGTATTGCCAATCTGCATAATTCATTTGTGTCAGGCATGCATTGTGGATGTTAGTAAGACCACCATGTTATTATCCACAGATTTCACTTTCACATATCCTCAAATGTTCTCAATATGTCAAAAATTCATAAAAAGGGTCTCGGAGAAGGTCTCAGAGGGTCCCAAAAAAGCCACAAAGTCAAAACTTCAGCCTTTAAAGCACATTTGGATGGCAGAAACAGTGATTCTGTTGGCAAACGTTTGTCCTGTTTTCTCAACAACAACAACAAAATAAATCTGGGATGAAAAATTAATGTAAAGACATAAAGATGCAAAAAAATCTTGGGCAATTAACATTTACAAAAGCATATAAATACATATATACATTGCTCTTGGTAAAGTATGAGACATGCAGTCTTTATTCATCAGTTTAATTACATTTATCTACATATTTTTACATTGCTTTTCATTATTTACTTCCCTTTTATTCACTTTTATGCATACTGTAGTTCCCTTTGCACACACTTTCTTTAAACGCTCCTTTTGCTGCACTAAAATAGTTTTAATTTGTAGTTAACATGAGAGTAGCTGACGTGGGATTTCAAGCATTCTGTAATATAATTAATATACAAGCAATTTCTGTGAACTCATATTAATCTCTACTTGACTTATTTTACTTTGTGTTTTATTTGTCACACCATTATTTAGGCGAACTGATAAAAGTTGAAATATAATAACGAAGCATGAAATATTGTGACTACACTGTAAATAATTGCAGTTTTCAGTATTTTGTGATTCATTTGTGTATTATGGGATCTTGATCTTTCTTCCAACAACTTTTAATCTTGAAAAATTTGAAAAAGTGACTTTTATGAACATTTTTAATAGTCTGCAGTGCTATATTGTCTGGGTTGGTGTTGTATATTACGCTACAAAAAACCTGTAATAACCTGCAAGTACATTTTCTGTTATTTTACAGACTTTTTTCTCTATATATGATTTGATACATCATTTCAAACAACTAAAATGTCACTAAAAGTCACTTAGTTAAACTGTAGAGTTGAATTTTCAACATCAAAAGTCGACAGAGCAGAGATCAACATCCCATAATGCAATTCACAACCGTAACTAAACGGAAAACATCCCAAAATACGGAAACTGCTCATTAACAGATCATTTTACAGTGTAGTCGTCACACCTAAACTATAGACTGTTCCTTCCCATACTCACACAAACTTTAACTGAAACTATTTGTAGGTGTTTTACTTCAAACTTTACTTTTGCTTTACCAATATTTTATGTCAATATTAGTGGGGCCTATTTCCATGATCTTGCCTGGAGCCTCAGAAACCCACAGGCCGGCCTTGAGGGTGGCCATGCGGTTTGGTGCTCAAATAAGAATGACTTTTTTTGTAAATGTAGAACTGAATATATATAAATATCCAGTACATATATATATAATATAATGAAAATAATGAATATAAGATAAGCAACTATAAAAGCGATTACAGCTTTGTTTACAGCTTCGGGTGTGAGAACAGACTAACATATGACATACGATGACTTGTTGACATATTGATCTTCTTTAAATATATCTTCATTATCTTATAATGACAAAGCACAACCTTCTTGTTCATGCTGTGACAAACTGCAATATTTAGCTTCAGTTATTGAGTGGTTTAAACTTTAATGGAGCATATTTGATGGTGTAACAAAGTGTGTAAAAAGCAGCATCCTTTACATGCCACATCACATCACTGAGTGAGCATGCCTGTTTTTAATAATAATAATTATACTTAATTAACAGGTTCCGTATTTCATGATTTTACAAGTTGTTTTTTTTTGTTTATTTGTGAATTGTATTATGAGATATTATGAGCTTGTATTATATATTATGCTGGCTTGTATTATGATATTATTATGAGATGTTGATCTCTGCTCTTGAATTTTGATTATGAAAATTCAACCGTGTATTTTATCAAAGTGACTATTACTAAGGTTTTAGTGGTGTGAAACGATATATTGTATGATAAATAATATATAGATAATTAATTCTGTAGAAATAACAGAAACAAAAAGTACTGGCAGTTTATTACCAGGTTTTTGTATCATAATTTACAACGCCAAACCAGACAATATATCACATCAAACTACAAAAATAATGTCAATAAAAGTCACTTTTCAACATTAAAAGTTGTTAGAGGAAAGATCGAGGTCCCACAATGCAAATAAAAACCATAAATAAATAAATAAATAAATAATAATAATAATAACAATCACAAAATAAAGACAATTGTTAATTTACGGATATTTTTACAGTGTGTATTATAGAAATATATGTATATATTTGTTTCTCTCTTAGATGCCTGCATCATGGCACTAATTATTTCTGCGGATGATTATCAATGCATAGGTAAACTATAGTTTATAATAAATTAGATGTATATGATAGGTAGCTACAAGGTTGTTACTGTGAGCCATGAAGCATTAACGGCAGACAGCATCTTCAGTCTACGTGCCATATAGTGGAAACACGACTGCGAGCATCAATTCTCTAGACAAGGCTTTCATAGACAAGCTTGATGGGTTAAAAGAGGAGACTGTGGCACCCCCTAGGGCTAGTGGTACCCCTAAATGCTACCCAGTATTTAGACAATTGCCACTGTGTGATTGATATTTGACAATCATGCAATAAGAAGTGTTGAAGGGAATAGGACAGTCAGCAAGACACATCATAAAGAACGAACACAGCAAAAAGAAAGAAAGAAAGAAAGAAAGAAAGAAAGAAAGAAAGAAAGAAA
>CAIGQW010055679.1:6073009-6086626 GCA_903798125.1 Danio choprae | reverse complement strand
AAATAAATAAATAAATAAATAAATAAATAAATAAATAAATAAATAAAACTATGACTGGAAACTTTACTTTTGTTGTATGAATTAAATTAAATCATTTATTCATTCATTTTCTTTTCAGCTTAGTCCCTTTATTAATCTGGGGTCGCCACAGCGGAATGAACCGCCAACTTATCCAGCCAACTTACTGTTAACTGGGTTACACATTTTTACAGTTTTTTTTTTACCATTGAAATCACCCTCTTCTCTCTTTCAGTTCGCAGTGCAGTTTACCCATGCAGGGAATTCTGGGAGAGAGATTATTCACTGTATATATTAATGAAACTTACCAGGTTAACCAGGTTACAGATTGTTTCTGTAGCATTTTTACCGTTTTTTGTGTTTCCGTGAAACCCTCTTAAATTTAAAATAATGTAATAAGCATTGTTTATCAACATTAGATGTAACATGAACCTCTAATGTACATAACTGATGAGAAAAAAGCTAAAAAGAATCATAATAATGTCAACAAAAAGCAAGTGAATCATTATGCAGGTAATTCTGAGAAAGTTATTCACCGTGTATATTAAGGGAATATTACCGTTTTTTGCTCTTGAAATGACCCTCTTCTCTCTTATAGTTGGCAGTGCAGTTTACTCCATGGTTTAAGCGCAGTATTTTTCAGGATGTTTTCTGGCATGTGTGATCATTGAGCTGGAATCGGGCTGATGTTTCTGCCCCTGGCGTTGACGCAGAAATGGCTCACCTGGGTCTCCTAAAAGACATCCGGAGCCGGCGTATAAGATCCTGAGGCCTAGAACTACAGACGGAGACTGTGTTCTGCTCTTAAAATGCCATACTTAAGGTTATCTGCTGTGACCAACGCAACTGAGAAATGTTTCCATGTCAGAACATTTATGAAACAGATTGTGACATGATGCGTGTCGTTTAATTTAACCTTTGCCTTTGTGGGATGATTCCAGTGCCTTACACGGTAAATTTGTAACTTTTAGAGTTTAGGGGTTCATTCATTCATTTTCATTTCGGCTTAGTCCCTTTATTAATCTGGGGTCGCCACAGCGGAATGAACCGCCAACTTATCCAGCATATGTTTTACGCAGCGAATGCCCTTCCAGCTGCAACCCATCTTTGGGAAACATCCATACACACCCATTCACACTCATACACTACGGACAATTTAGCTTACCCAATTCACCTGTACTGCATGTCTTTGGACTTGTGGGGGAAACCAGAGCACCCGGAGGAAACCCACTCCAACATGGGGAGAACATGCAAACTCCACACAGAAATGCCAACTGACCCAGCCGAGGCTCGAACCAGCGACCTTCTTGCTGTGAGGCGAACGTGCTATCCACTGCGCCACCGTGAGGCAGTTTAGGGGTTGGTCTTATTTATTTAATTCTAGGTTATTCACTTTAGAAAATTAGGCAAATTTACACTAGCATCCTAGTTTTTAGCCATTAGACAAAGCTAAAGGTAAAGGGAATATGAGTGTGTATGATGATGACACTCATATATTTAACTCAGGTGCTGTCCTTAAATGCAAGATGTTTGGGACCAAAGATCACTGTAGCTGAGCTTCAGAGATGCAGTCGGGAGATGGGAGAAAGTTGTGGAAAGTCAACCATCACTGCAGCCCTTCACTAGTTGGGGTTTTATGGCAGAGTGGCCCGACGGAAGCCTCTCCTCAGTGCAAGACACATGAAAGCCCGCATGGAGTTTGCTAAAATGGTGAGAAATAAGATTCTCTGGTCTGAAGCAGTATGTGTGGAGAAAACCAGGTACTGCTCATCACCTGTCCAATACAGTCCCAACAGTGAAGCATGGTGATGGCAGCATCATGCTGTGGGGGTGTTTTTCACCAGCAGGGACAGGACGACAATCGAGGGAAAGATGAATGCGGGCAAGTACAGGGATATCCTGGACGAAAACCTTCTCCAGAGTGCTCAGGACCTCAGACTGGACCGAAGGTTTACCTTCAAACAAGACAATGACCCTAAGCACACAGCTAAAATAATGAAGGAGTGGCTTCACAACAACTCCATGACTGTTCTAGAATGGTCCAGCCAGAGCCCTGACTTAAACCCAATTGAGCATCTCTGGAGAGACCTATAAATGGCTGTCCACCAACGTTTACCATCCAACCTGGCAGAACTGGAGAGGATCTGCAAGGAGGAATGGCAGAGGATCCCCAAATCCAGGTGTGAAAAACTTGTTGCATCTTTCCCAAAAAGACTCACGGCTGTATTAGATCAAAAGGGGGCTTTACTGAATACTGAGCAAAGGGTCTGAATACTTAGAACCATATGATATTTCAGTTTTTCTTTTTTAATAAATCTGCAAAAATGTCAACAATTCTGTGTTTTTCTGTCAATATGGGCTGCTGTGTGTACATTAATGAGGAAACAAATGAACTTAAATGATTTTAGCAAATGGCTGCAATATAACAATGAGTGAAACATTTGAGGGGGTCTGAATACTTCCATACCCACTGTATACTGAACACTACAAAAAAACCCTCAGAAATATTATTCACAATCTGAGCTTCAAAAATCAGGACCCCCTGTCGTCTCCTGCCCACCACAACCACACAAAATCTCAAAACATATGCAATACTGAGTGCGCCTCACACAGGTGAGTGGGTTTGACAAACCACCTGTAGAAAACACACTCTTTCATCTCTCTAATACTTTAACAGACACTTGCACCAGACACTTTTTTTTTACAATCCCTCCATATCTCTAGGAAAAAAAACATAATGCATTTCTGAGTGTGCCTCACACAGGTGAGTGGGCTTGACAAACCACCTGTAGAAACACTCTTCCCTCTGCACCAGTAAACACCTTTACCTTTTTCATTTTTTTTAGAAGCAGCTTTGTTATTTGTCATATACTCCAGAAGAAGAAGATAAAGATTAATAAAAGAAATGGGTGTAACAAGAGCTACCTCACTTCAAGGCCTGACCTCTAAATCCAGCTGCTAGCAGTGATACGGCGAAACTGAAGGTGCAGTGTCCGTAACTCGGAGTAAGAACAACAGAAAGAGGGAAATAGATGTACGTTAATAATCTAAATAGCTCAAGTAAGTACAGGAATAAACAACAAAAAATGCATTGCTTTGCATGTGAAGAGATTATTAAAATTAAATTAAATTAAAACTTGTGCTGAGCCTCATAAAAGGTTAACAGAAACTAATTTCTGCCAGGTCAGTGTGAATAAGAGTGTGAAACAATTAGGACAGTTTCCACGACCCCCACTAGGGGTCACCAAAGATTTATGAGGAGTCACTACAATTTGAAGGTTACAAATGAGTACAAATGAAAAATATACCAAATTTGATGATAAAACAAATTATTAACCAATTATTAACCGAAGTAATTACCTTTGGGTATTTACAGTGCTAAACATAAATGAGTACACCCCATTTTGAAATGAGTGAATGAATATTTGTCATTCATCTTCAAATTGTAGAGACCCCTCATAAATCTTTGGTCGTGACCCCCAGGATGGAGATGACTTTCTTAGCTGATCATTGGTCTAAAGTGCAGTCCAATGACAGAAATGCTGCGGACAGAGATGGCTTGTCGCTGGAATCTTGTCGCATAGTTGGGCCACTGTGTTAGACATTCTGACCAAGCTCAATAAAGGAAGGATTAGCTTAACCCCAAACGTACTTTACTGAAACTGTAATACACAGAGGATTTCGGCGGACTCTACTGAGCAGCCTGGAATGATTACATCCCTCAGGGTGAGAAAAGGGTCCAATGATCTCAGGAGGAAAATCTAGAGGAAGCTTTCAGCATTTTCAACATTATTATTATTATTATTATTATTATTATTATTATATCCCAATGCTTCTCCTCTGTGATTTTTCCAGACCACCAAATGTACTATCCTCACTGAGGAAAACTCATATAATTGCATGCGCCACTGGTGTGTGAGCACATTCGCTCCCTGAGAGGATTGCTTCATCGAATAAAACAGCAGGTAATGAGTATTCCCCTGCAGAAGTAAACAGATACACGTCTACTTTCTTGGATTTACACCAAAAATCACCCTGAGTGTTTAGAAGAGCAGTGTTTATTCCCCTGGGTTGACCATGTGGCAGTTCAGATGACCACACTCTCAGAAATAATAGAACAAAATCTGTCACTGGAGTAAAAGGTACACTTTTGTACCGTACAGGTGTACATTAGTACCTTTGGGGTACACTTTTGTACCTTTAAAGTACTATTTACGTAGGATTTTGTTAGCTCACATTGCTAGCATTGTGGTGAACCATTCATCTGTGCATGTCATTAAGAACAAAACAATTGTTTGCCCTTGTAATCTTTAATCAAAATCTGAAAATGCACGTCCTGTTTGTTTTCAGTTAAATTCTCAGATTAGGTCTGTCTGAGGTTGTGGGTGTGGCTAACATACTTAACCACGCCCCTTCTAACTGTCAGCCAACAAACAGAAATGGTGAGCAGGTCTGTTATGTTGTAATAACTCTTCCAAAACCCTTTTCCCCGAGATCTTTCTGAATGAAATGCCTACTTTACTACATCCAATCAGCTCACAGTATAAAAAACAAGCCACGCCCACTGTTTTCTCATTTAATATTCTGTTTCTCTAGTAACTGTGTCACAATATGCAAAAAAATGGTCGCAGCTTCCGGTTCATGCGGACACATAATGTTTTTATTATTATATTGGTTGGATAACTGTATTGTTGATTACATCAACAGATTAATTCAAATGCTTTACTTTAATGTGGTCAAAAAATATTGCAGTATTGTTTTGTGTGGGTTTAAACCATTGCTCACTATATGGTGAAAACTCCAGCATGTTTTCCTCAAGCTCCTTCATTTCCTTTGGCCTGAACAAAGAGATAAATTATTGAAAAAGAGATAAATCTTGAATGACATCGGGGAGAGTAAATGTTCTGGAAATGTCCTTTAAAGGGTTTGTTCACCCAAAAATTGATATTCTGTTATTAACTACTCATGTCCTCTCAAACCCCCGAGACCTTTGTTCATTATGAAATGTATTTAATATATATTAATATTATAACCGGGCCTCACAGTGGCGCAGTGGGTAGCACGTTCGCCTCACAGCAAGAAGGTCGCTGGTTCAAGCCTCGGCTGGGTCAGTTGGCGTTTCTGTGTGGAGTTTGCATGTTCTCCCTGTGTTGGCGTGGGTTTCCTCCGGGTGCTCCGGTTTCCCCCACAAGTCCAAAGACATGCGGTACAGGTGAATTGGGTAAGCTAAATTGTCCGTAGTGTATGAGTGTGAATGGGTGTGTATGGATGTTTCCCAGAGATGGGTTGCGGCTGGAAGGGCATCCGCTGCGTAAAACATATGCTGGATAAGTTGGCGGTTCATTCCGCTGTGGCGACCCCAGATTAATAAAGGGACTAAGCCGAAATGAAAATGAATGAATGAATAATATTATAACCTTTTTTTGTTAAAGAATACATTAGTATTACTACATACAGTTAAACTCAGAATTATTAGCTCTCGTAAATTATTAGCCCCACTTTATATATATTTTTCCCCAATTTCTCTTTAATTGAAAGAAGATTTGCGTCACAATATGAAAAAAACTCACAGCTTCTGGTTTATGTGGACTTTAGGATTCACTTTTGCACTTTTAAGGGTACACATTTGTACTTTTTAGGTATTAATATGTATATGGAACAAAAACGTACCGCCCCAGTGACAGATTTTGTACCTTTATTTCTGAGAATGCAGGGATATCTGACGCACAGATTGACTGGAGATGTTAATCGAGCCATAAAGGGAGGCATTGCTCCAGCTTTCGTAATGATTTGGATGAGACAACACTCGGGAGATTTACAGACACTACCGATGCCTGTTTTGTCTGTGCGATTGTTGTATTCCCAAATGAAAGCTCTTGAGCGTTAGATGGACTATTTGTAGTTTCATATGCCACGTTTGCCAGATGCCGAAAGCAAGTCTGCCATCACAAAGGACTCCCTATAGCCCACGCTTGATGCATCTGTTTGCTTTCTGAAACCGTACCCTATCATTACACTCTCTCTACTACAGCACCCGGTGTTTCCAGGAGGCTAATGCACCGTGATGCATGTGATCAACATATGTGTGAATACATGGCTATGGTTTTCAATCTGAATGCATATGAACATACAGTGGGGGAAATAAGCATTGAACACGTCATCTTTTTGGGGAATAATATTTCTAAAGGAGATGTTGACGTGGAATTGAACCAGATTTTGGTAAAAATCCAAACAATACAAACATAAAAAAATGAGTTATGTGTAATAACAATGGAATGACAAGTACTGAACTACTGAAACATATTTAATACTTTATATAAAAGGCTTTGGTTTTTGGTGCTGGCATCTTAAAGACGCCTTTCATATGGAGAATGAAGTCACATGCATTGCTCAGGTGTGAGTTTTTCACAGACTTCAACAGACTGTCAAAATTCTGATGGTTCTGTGGGTCTCGTCTATCAAATCTGAGCTTTAATTTGTATTTTCTATTGGATTCGGGTCAGGTGATTGGCTGGGCCATTCTACAGCTTGATTTTCTTTCTCTGAAAGCATTTGAGAGTTTCCTTGGCTGTGTTTTGGATCATTGTGTTGCTGAAATGGTTTCATCTTCATCCTCCTGCTAATGTAGATGTTGGACTGAAGCAGCTGATATTCATTCACACTGAGGAAGGGCAGAGAGTTGCTGAAGAACTACTGAGATATTTCAGCTGCTGTCTGGGCTTTCACTGCCTTTCTACACCTCCCTTTCTTCATGTGTTCAATACTTTTTTCCTGCGTCATTTTATTTTATTCTACATACTTTCATTAGTGAACCAATTAGATTTGTTTTCTTTGCATATACATTATAGATATCTTTGGTTGTTACCAACATCCAGTGACAATTTCAAGACAACGGCACCTTTAGAAATGTTTTCTGAGAAGAAATATGGTGACGTGTTCAATACTTATTTCCCCCACTGTATATATTGTTGCCGAAGCTACAGCAATTTCTCCCTGAAAGCTCCTGAGATCTCCCTGAAAGCTCCTTAAGGGAAAAGATCTCCCTAGTCTGAAAGCTGAAAGAGTGTTGAGAATATCTTGCAAGCGCTTGAGCAGGTGTGCATTATCACCAGGTCCAGCGCTATCACAGAATGGAAATTGGCTGACTGGGGTCCAGTGCACTCTTCTGTACACCGACTGTGAATCCCAAACACTGGGGATGGCCAAGCAGCATATGATCGTGCCTGCAGAGCACGCTCTACGATAGGGCCGCTATCAGCCAATTCTTGAAATAATTTAGCACACAAACGCTGCTCTTTTTTATAGAAGAGAGCGAGAGGAAAGCATCCATTCACTTTTTGTACAGAAAGGAACTTGGTTTTCTGTATTTTGTGATTCACGTTTTTATTTTTCTCTGTTTATTTATGCTTTTGAATTGCATTATGGGACCTTGATCTTCCTTCCAGCAACTTTTAACCGTGCAAATAAAAAAAAAGGCTTTTGTTATTGTTTAAATAGCTGAAAGTGATATATTGTCTGGGTTGGTGTTGTATATTATAGGTAGAAAAACCTTGTAATAAATATACACATAATTTAAGGCAGACTATACAAGTAGTTTTAAATTTGACAGAGCAATATTGTGCAAGGGGCTGCACGGTGGCGCAGTGAGTAGCACGATCGCCTCACAGCAAGAAGGTCGCTGGTTCGAGCCTCGGCTGGGTCAGTTGGCATTTCTGTGTGGAGTTTGCATGTTCTCCCTGTGTTGGCGTGGGTTTCCTCCGGGTGCTCCGGTTTCCCCCACAAGTCCAAAAACATGCGGTACAGGTGAATTGGTTAGGCTAAATTGTCCGTAGTGTATGTGTGTGAATGAGTGTGTGTGGATGTTTCCCAGAGATGGGTTGCAGCTGGAAGGGCATCCCCTGCGAAAAACATATGCTGGATAAGTTGGCGGTTCATTCCGCTGTGGCGACCCCAGATTAATAAAGGCGGTTTCCCCCACAACTCCAAAAACATGAGGTACAGGTGAATTGGGTAAGCTAAATTGTCCGTACTGTATGTGTGTGAATGAGTGTGTGTGGATGTTTGGATTGAGTTGTATGGATGTTTCCCAGTGATGGGTTGCAGCTGGAAGGGCATCCGCTGTGTAAAACATATGCTGGATAAGTTGGCGGTTCATTCCACTGTGGCGACCCCAGATTAATAAAGGGACTAAGCCGAAAAGAAAATGAATGAATGAATATTTAAGTTCATTGCACTTCACTTTAACTTTCTAGGTTTTCAAATAGTTTGATCTCAGAGAAATATTGTCCTATTCTAACAAACCATACATTGATGGAGAGCTCATTTATTCAGCTTTCAGAATATGCAAACCTCTCAATAAATAAAAGACACTTATGACTTTTTAGTATGTCATTTCAGTTCTTTTTTTGATTTCGTTTAAAGTATACAGAGGCCTTAATGTGTGCTGCACCAACCGTCTGTGAGGTCATGGTTGTCCTCTGCTAAAAACCAGGGAGGTGTGTGTGGGACAGCGTTGATGGCTTGGGATTACCCTCATTGTCTGATCTGCCAAGTGTGACCAAGTGTTGGGCTACAGCAGAGGGCACAAATGAGAAAATGTGAACCGTCGTTCCCAAACTTGTTCTACAGGCATGCAGGAACTACACTGTTCGCATTTTTTGTAAATTACACAGTATTTAATTGTAATATGAAATGTATTTTACTGTATGCCAGTTATGCATTATGTTGCATTGTGGTAAATGTCATTTTGGCACCATTAAACCTGTATTTTTAATTTGTTGTAAATAGAAATACAGTAAAAAATGACAGTAAAACCTGGCCAATCATAGAAAATACAGTAATAATAATAATAAATACTGTAAATATGTGATGTAACATTTGATGTTATATATTAACATATTGAATATATACAGCTACAATCAGAATTATTAAACCCCCTTTGATTTTTTTTCCTTTTTAAAATATTTCCTAAATTATGTTTAACAGAGCAAGGAAATGTTCACAGTATGTCTGATAATATTTTTTCTTCTGGAGAAAGTCTTATTTGTTTTATTTCGGCTAGAATAAAAGCAGATTTTAATTACAATAACTTGCCTAATTACCCTAACCTACCTAGTTAACCTAATTAACCTAGTTAAGCCTTTAAATGTCACTTTAAGCTGTATAGAAGTGTCTTGAAAAATATCTAGTATATTAAGCTTACCCAATTCACCTATACCGCATGTCTTTGGACTTGTGAGGGAAACCGGAGCACCCAGAGGAAACCCACGCAAACACGGGGAGAACATGCAAACTCCACACAGAAATGCCAACTGACCCAGCCGAGGCTCGAACCAGCGAAAAAATCATAATGTTTAAAATAACTTAACAAAAATAATCAACATACAGTGCAAAAATCAAGCAGGAGCTCTGTAAGGGGTTAAATATAACCATATTCATTAAACAAATCGTACAATTCTTTACCCTTCTCACCCTTCATTATTCTTAAAGCCTCTGTATACAGTAGGTGATGAACTCCGTTTAAAGGACAGTCAAATGAGATGCTGTTATCAATATTTCACATTTATGAAGTTACTACTAACCTTATAAAGCTGAAGTAGCTTTCTTCTGCAGCTGCTTTTGAACTTCCGATTGATTTACCTATAATGGAGTTAACAAACAAACGGCAATAAATGGTCAAACTTGCTCTTCAAACCAATGTATTTATGACTATACATTAAAATAAAAACAGTATCATTAAAAGTACCAGTTTGCAACATCAAGCAGCATAACGAGCTGTCGTTTTTACGGCTAAAAATCAATAGAAGTGAACGAAACCGGAAGTCTCGATTCAATAAGATTCCAAATGGCTGCGCCCGCTCGTACGTGAAAGGGCAAAACATTAAATATTTATAAAGATGTAACATCTATATCGTGGCCAGACTCCTTTCTATGTGGTTTTATATAGTTTTCTCCTCACTATAAATTAATGGACGTTGCTCCCACCAAACATTAGACCTCTGTCAGACGTGCATATCAAGTCTATATTGCGTCCGTTGGTATAATAGATGTCTTTTGGAGGTCTGTCAGAAGTCCAATGTTCAGTGGGCTGCCGAGTGACAAATTGAAACTTGAGTAATGTCTGAGAGCCTTGGCGTGAGTTTTACAAATATACACTGCATATATGTTAATGAATAGTTTCTGTATTTTGTGATTCACACGTGTTTTCCGTTTATTTACCGTTGTGAATTGCATTATGGGATGTTGATCTCTGCTCTGTCGACTTTTGATGCTGAAACGTCAACTCCATAGTTTAACCCCAGATAGCACACATGCGTCGCAGAGACGTCTGCTGGACATCCGCGTTTTCACCTGGGAGACGTCTTATTTAGGGCGTTTGCTCATCTGGAAAACGTCATATAGACGTCCTTGTCAGACTTTCAAACAACATCTATGCAACGCATCGCAGATGTTCATTATGTTAGGTCTGTGAGACATCTTATTTATGTAGCATAGACGTCGTTTTTTATTTTTTATTTAGACAATCCCTCATCCATACTGCTATAAATAACAGCAACAGTTATGCTGATTATACATCCGTCTGCACGTATATGATAAGCTCAAGTATTTTCCACTCAAAAATAATACAACAGCTGAAGAATCATTTGTAGAATTATATTATATCATATTATAATTTATATTTTTCAACAAAACCTATTTAAAATGTCAAGAGTTCAAGATTCATCGTATAGACGGCGTATTGAGGTATAGACGGCGTATAGAGGTATAGACGGCGTATAGAGGTAAAGACGCCTCATTAACAAATAAAAACGTTCGATCGAATGTGATGTATAGCAGATGTTACGATCTTTCAAAGACGTCTCCGCGACGTACGTGTGCTATCTGGGACAAAGTGACTTTTATTCACATTTTAGTCCTTTGAAATTATATAATGTATAGGAAACAATATAGAGAGAGACCGTCTGTATAAAATAACAGAAGATGTAGGCCTGTTGGCAGTTTATTAAGGTTTTTGTAGCGTAATATAGGCCTACAACACCAACCCAGACAATATATCACTATTACAAATGTTCATAAAATCACTTTTTTCAAACTTTCCAAGGTTAAACGTTGTTGTAAGGAAGATCAAGGTCCCATAATGCAATTTAAAAGCATAAATAAACAGGGAAAAATAAAAACATGAATCACAAAATACGGAAAACTGCTTATTTACTGATATTTTACAGTGTATAATAGGCCTGAGACATAGAAAACTATCAGTGTAACCCAGTTATAACTATGATGTCTTTATCGGATTTAGCCAGCAGGTGACACTCTTCCCTTCAGAAACCGATAATCCCTGGAAGAAAACATCTCTGGAAAATTCCCCACCGCCTGCGGATAAACTGAACACAATCTGGACACAGGAGCCCAGATCAGCGGCAGAAACAAAATGATCCCAGCAGGAGTGTGATCTCTATTACTGGTAATCGCACAAAGAAATATGCTGCTCTGTATCTAATTTGTCACATGTATTTATTTTGTTATAAACACTTTTGTTATAAATGTCTTATGTTTTTTTATATGCTGTCCTGTATGGTCTCAGTTGGGACACATTAAAAAGTGGTAAAAAATGTATTATATAATCATTTTCATTATGATTAACTTTATTGAATATCAATATAAAATAATAATAATAATAATAATAATAATAATAATAATAATAATAATAATGATAATAATAATAAGTGACGGGCGACGCGGTGGCGCAGTGAGTAGCACAATCGCCTCGCAGCAAGAAGGTCACTGGTTCGAGCCTCGACTGGGTCAGTTGGCGTTTCTGTGTGGATTTGCATGTTCTCCCCGTGTTCGCATGGGTTTCCTCCGGGTGCTCCGGTTTCCCCCACAGTCCAAAGACATGCGGTATAGGTGAATTGGGTAAGCTAAATTGTCCGTAGTGTATGAGTGTGAATGAGTGTGTATGGATGTTTCCCAGTGATGGGTTGGAGCTGGAAGGGCATCCGCTGCGTAAAACATATGCTGGATAAGTTGGCGGTTCATTCCACTGTGGCGACCCCAGATAAATAAAGGGACTAAGCCGAAAAGAAAATACCACCGATAGACCTTGTAAGTGTTCAAAAGACAGCCATAAAATAGAGCCTAAGAGTAAAAGCCTAATAGAGCCACTTATTTATCTTATTACATCTAAGTTATTAATAAAATGTATATTTTCAGTGTTTTGAGGTATATTTAGTAGCTATTTTAGAGGTTACTGTAGGTCAAACTATACAAATTATATATTTTTTAGGCTACATGCAGATATAAACACCTATTGTACAAGAAACGTGTTTGTGATTACTTAAGATGTGCTCTAGAACTGCCAGTTTCAGACTGTTGATGATATTTTTCATGCCATTGATTGACGTGATTATGCCTTCACAATGGTATGAACCGTTATGGGGGGGGGGGTGTATTTGTATTATACATTTTTAATTATTAATATTCAAGATATAGATCAGAGATCAGAGAAAGCCATTTCTTACCCCGTATACTTCTTGTTTTGATGTCTTTCTGGGGGGGGATCAAGCATTAATTAGAGGGGTCAATCCCCCAAACCCCCCTGTAATTCGCACCATGACTGTGTTCCAGAAGATAAAAATGTGAAATTTCAAAGGAAACTTGTTTAGTTTTGGGGGGTTTTTCAGCAAAAGAGTTTATTAAATTGATTATGCTCATCTTTTGTACACATTAAATTCACACTGTACACGTCAAAGTCAAGCGGTATACTTTCGAGATTCTCATTTTTACCCAAATTGAACCCCACAGGCGTGGCTTGCCAGGTATTGTCTGAATCTGCTTAATTTCCCTTGAAAGAAATCATTATTTTATCCACAGATTTGTGTGCCGCCTGCAGGCATTTCTCCTGAATGTATCATGGTCTGAGTTTACAAAATGTCTCATGCTTTTCCATCTCAAACACAGTCAAAGTGTTTTCAAAATGTAAGGATCTGACAAAATGTATAATATACAAACAGTAGAATAAGTACATGTTGTATATGGATGGGGGGTGGCACAGTGGCTCAGTGGTTAGCACTGTCGCCTCACAGCAAGAAGGTCACTGGTTCGAGTCCCAGCTGGGCCAGTTGGCATTTCTGTGTGGAGTTTGCATGTTCTCCTCGTGTTGGTGTGGGTTTCCTCCGGGTGCTCCGGTTTCCCCCACAGTCCAAACACATGCGCTATAGGTGAATTAGATGACCATAGTCTGTCTGTGTGTGTGTGAATGGGTGTGTATGGATGTTTCCCAGTACTGGGTTGCAGCTGGAAGGGCATCCGCTGTGTAAAACATATGCTTGATATGTTGAACTGATGAATAAAGGGACTAAGCCGAAGGAAAAGGAATGTATATGGACTCCAGCCATAGGTCCATCTTCAAGTACATGCTGATTGTTTTGTGATTGGTTATGGTTATGTCCCAGCATTTGATTAATATTCACATCTACACTTTTGTAATGTAGCTTTAATATAGAGGTTGAAATATCTACTACTATTTCCTCTATAGGGCAGCATGATGGCGCAGTGGGTAGCACAATCGCCTCACAGCAAGAAGGTCGCTGGTTCGAG
>CAIGQW010055679.1:6006350-6022907 GCA_903798125.1 Danio choprae | reverse complement strand
AGATAAAAGTTGAGTCAATGTATAAATAGCAATCGTTTAATTTAAAACTGAGTCTCCACTGTAAAAAAAGGTTTACAGATTTTTGAGGTTACTCAACTTAAATGGAGTCAACTACAGTACTTAAAAGTTAAAAGTTGAGTCAACGTATAGTTAATTCCAATCGTTTCATTTAAAACTGAGATCGAGTCTTCACTGTAAAAAAAAAAAGTTTACAGCTTTTTTGAGTTGACTCAACTCAAATGGAGTCAACTACAGTACTTCAGTTAAAAGTTGAGTCAACGTATAGTAAATGCCAAACTTAAATTTTAAACTGAGATCGAGTCTTCACTGTAAAAATTTTTTTACAGCTTTTTTGAGTTGACTCAATTTAAATCGAGTCAACTACAGTACTTCAGATAAAAGTTAAGTCAATGTATAAATAGCAATCGTTTAATTTAAAATTGAGTGTCCACTGTAAAAAAAGGTTTACAGATTTTTGAGTTTACTCAACTTAAATCGAGTCAACTACAGTACTTAAAAGTTAAAAGTTGAGTCAACGTATAGTTAATTCCAATCGTTTCATTTAAAACTGAGATCGAGTCTTCACTGTAAAAAAAAGTTTACAGCTTTTTTGAGTTGACTCAACTCAAATGGAGTCAACTACAGTACTTCAGATAAAAGTTAAGTCAATGTATAAATAGCAATCGTTTAATTTAAAACTGAGTCTCCAGTGTAAAAAAAGGTTTACAGATTTTTGAGTCGACTCAACTTAAATCGAGTCAACTTCAGTACTTCAGATAAAAGTTGAGTCAATGTATAAGCAGCAATCGTTTAATTTAAAATCGAGTCTCCACTGTAAAAAAAAAAGGTTTACAGCTTTTTTTGAGTTGACTCAACTTAAATCGAGTCAACTACAGTACTTCAGATAAAAGTTGACTCAACGTATAGTAAATGTCAATCTTTAATTTTAAACTGAGATCGAGTCTTCCAGATTTGAGATTTTGTAAAAAAAAAAGAAAAGAAAACAATTGACTTAACTTAAAATTGTGAGGCAACTTGCTGGACTTTTTTTTTTATTTATTTTTTTTTTTGAGTTGACTCAACCTGAATCGAGTCAACTACATGTACTTCGGTTAAACGTTGAGTCAACTCATAAAAGCTGTGCTTACAATTCACATTTTTTATTATTATTTTTTAAAATATGGATCTTATATATGCACAAACAACTCACAATGCTCCAGAGTAAAAAATGAACAAATATGAAATCACATGAGTAGGTCACGGTTGTCACAAATGACTTTCAGATGATTTTCTAAATGTTAACATTGAATACACTTCAAAATCTTCAAATGTATAACATTACATAACATTTTCTTTAACCATTATTATATGTAATGTTTATTTTGTTATGCAAGTAAATAAGCAAATGAATAAGCAAATTAATTAATAGGCAATTGAATGAATGAGCAAATGAATGAATGAAGCAAGTTGAATGAATGAATTACTGAATGAATGAATTACTGAATGGATGGATGCATGAAAAAGCTAATTAATGAATGAGTGAATTGCTTAATTGACTAATAAGTGAATGAATGAATAAGTGGGTGAATGAATGAATGAACAAGCAAATGAATAAATAAATGAAGAAATGAATGAATAAGCAAATTAATGAATGGATGGATCAATGAACAAGCAAATGCATGAATGAATGAATGAATGAATTATTGGATGAATGAGAGAATTAATTAATAAGTGGATGACTGAATAACAGAATGAATGAATGAACAAATAAGCGAATGAACTAATTAATTGATTAATAAGTGGCTGAATGAATAAATGAATAATTGGACGAACGAATGAACAAGCAAATTAATAAATTAATTAATTAAGTGAATGAATGAATAAGTTGATAAATGAAAAAACAAGCAAATGAATGAATGAATAAGTGAACGAAATGATGGATGAATGCATAAGCAAATGAATAAAAGAATAAGCAAATTAATTAATAAGTGGCTGAATAAATAAATAATTGGCTGAATGAATGAACAAGCAAATTAATTAATAAATTAATAAGTGAATGAATGAATAAGTGGATGAATGAATGAACAAGCAAATGAATGAATGAATGAACAAGCAAATGAATGAATAAGCGAATGAATGGATGCATGAATGAATAAGCAAATGAGTAAAGGAATAAGCAGGAATAATTAATTAATAAGTGGCTGACTGAATGAATCAATAAGCTAATTAATAAGCCAATGAATGAATGAATAAATAAGCAATGAATTAATGAATGAATGAATTACTTAAAAATACATTAGGGATGCACTGATGGAAAGTTTGAAGTAGTATGTTGTAATAATTTTAGAAGCAGGTTTAGAAGTAGTAGTAGTAGGATTAATGGCTCAAAATATCAATTAATATTATCGATTGGCTGCACTACATACAGCTGAAGTCAGAATTATTAGTTAAATTTGAATTATTATTGCTTTCAACACATTTCTAAACATAATACATTTTAAAAATAACTGATTTCTTTAATCTTTGCCCTGATTTGAGCTTTCACCATTGCCTAAAGTTTAATATAATAATATAATTACATAATACGTGTAATATAATGCAATACAATAACATAAAGGCATGTCTGTAACAACTATTAATAACTGCATACGGAAGTCTGTGAATCTTTTTTAGCGGATCGCACCAAACATAATGGAATGATCCTTAAACCGGGTCCAAACTCATTTAGAACAGGTTGTAAGTGAATTTGCACACACAGAATCTCCACGTCTCAGGATTGAATGTGGATCAGGCACATTACGAGGTGGTTTCTAAGCTCCGGGGCTTTGACAGAATTAATATAGTCCCGTGACGGAGCTGCTGGTGCGAAGAAAAAGTAAAAATAGTTTGAGCTGATAAAGACAGCTATATTTATACAGCCTGCTCTGTCGCCTGGCTCCATTTCTTTTCATTTAAACGCTCATTTCCAGCCCAGCCTTTAAGCGTCTGATCAAATATTAGTCTTTAAAACATGTCATGCTGATGTGCCACAGTATACAGTGACTCCATTTTTTTTAAATGCATAAATGTCTGCATTATGAGCTGTAAAAATATATGGTTTCATTTATCAGTTTTTAAAGATAGCATAGGAATTTGCATAGCATAGGATAGCATTTTGGTGTAATACGCTGCTGAGGTATTAATTAGTGCTGCTGGGCAAAAAAATAATCAGTTCAGTAATTTTGACATAAGATTTGTGTGTATTATGTACAGTTATTATGTACAGTTATATACAGTCAAAATTATTCGCCCTCCTGTGAATTTTCTTTTCTTTTTCCAATATTTCCCAAATGATGTTGAACAGATTCAGGAATTTCTCACAGTATTTCCTATAATATTTTTTCTTCTGGAGAAAGTCTTATTTGCTTTATTTTGGCTAGAATAAAAGCAGTTTTAAATTTTTTAAAACCTATTTTAAGGTCAATATTATAGCGCCCTTAAGCGATCGTCTACAGAACAAACCACTGTTATACAATGATTTGCCTAATTACCCTAATTAACATAGTTAAGCCTATAAATTATCTTGAAAAATATCTAGTAAAATATTATGTACTGTCATCATGGCAAAGATAAATAGAAATTAGAAATATTAAAACTATTATGTTTACAACTGTATATAAAAACAAAACTTTACACATTTTTTTGCATAGATATAATATAAGTACCATGAGTAATGTATTTCCGATTCACGAAAATGTAAACAGCGCCCTCTTTTGGATTTGTCACCTGAAACGCGCAATAAAATGTACACAGAGCAACGCATTTTTACATTGAAAATATGAGTATGTAACATCAGGATGGTGAATGAAAGAATAAGCAAATGAATGAATGAAGCAGGTTGAATGAATGAATGAATGAATGAACGGATAAGCAAATGAATGACTGAATGGAATGGATGGATGAATAAACAAGGAAATTAATGAATGAATAAACAAATTAATGAGGAAGCGGATGAATGAATAAGTGAATGAATGAGCAAGTGAATGAGTTAATAAGTGAATGAATAAATAAATAAATGAACAAGCAAATAAATGAATGAATGATTAAACAAGCAAATGAATGAATGAATGAAGCAAGTTGAATGAATGAATAAGCAAATGAATGGATGAATGAACAAGGAAATTAATGAATAAGCAAATGAATGAATAAGCAAATGAATGAATAAGTGAATGAATACATAAGCAAATGAATGAGCATATAAATGAATAAGTGAATGAATGAGAAAATAAATGAATAAGTGAATTAATAAATATGTGAATGAATGAGCAAGTGAATGAATGAATAAGTGAATTAATAAATAAAAGAATGAACGAACAAGCAAATAAATGAATGATTGAACAAGCAAATGAATGAATGAATGAATATGCAAATGAATGGATGAATGAACAAGGAAATTAATGAATAAGCAAATGAATGAATAAGTGAATGAATGAATGAATAAGTGAATGAATGAGTACACTAGGGATGCACTGAAATTTTGATATTGTATTTTGCACTAATTTTAGAAGCAGGTTTAGAAGTAGGATTAGGATTAATGGCTCAAAGTATCTATAAATAATATAAATAATAATATATTTCTGATTCACGAAAATGTAAACACCGCCCTCTTTTGGATTTGTCATCTGAAACGTGCAATAAAATGTCGATGGAGAAACGTATTTTACATTGAAAATATTCAGGATGGTGAAAGGATGAATAAACGAATGAATGAATGAGCAAATGAATGGATGAATGAATGAAAAAGCGAACGAGTGAGCAAATAAATAAATTAATAAGTGAATGAACGAATAAGCGAATGAATGAATGAATGAATGAATGAAATACTTTATCTGAAACGTGCAATAAAATGTACACGGAGCAACTTATTTTTACATTGAAAATATGAGCATGTAACGTCAGGATGGTGAATGAATGAATGAGCAAATGAATGAATGGATGGATGAACAAGCAAATGAATGAATGAATGAATAAGTGAATGAATGAACGAATGATAAAAATATATAATACAATAATAAACTGCTCAAATGTCCCCTTCCTCAGCAATTACTCACTAGCTCCTTTTTTGTATTCTGTCATTTTCTGACTCTTATTATCTGCTCCTTATACCCATTATAAAGACTATTAATAACATTATTAACATTTCAGAATAAAAATCAAGCTCAGATGCAGGAGGTTTTTGATGTTTTAGGAAAACATCCGTTCTGAGGCAGTAAGTGATTAGCATTGGGGTTTGTTTTTTTATCCACTAGCCAGTTATAAAGCTCACTTTTGCTGTGTGGGCACTCAGTTTGTCTGTCCTTGAACATATTTGCGCAAACTTTCATGTTATAAAGCGAAGTGGAATGAAAAAGCCAAATAAGACACTCTTCTCCACTCCTCGAATTCATCCAAGCAAGCATTTACAGAAATAAATAGAGCTTCTTGAGTAAAGAAACGGCAGGAGTTAATCAAACAGAGGCTTTTTAGATGGCTTGGCTTTTCAATTAAGCAGAGATGGTTTGAACTGTGACAAATGACAACAGAATCGTTTATAAGACTTCAGCAATGTTCTGGTGGAAGCAAGAAAGGTTTAGTAACAAGCTCTTTTTTAAAATACTATTCAGTGTGTTCAATATTTGTTGAACCCACAGAAAGACTACTCAGAGTTACTAATATCATTGATTTATGAACAAAATCTAAATCACACATGATTAGGTTTTCACCCAACAGCGGTAATTTGGAAATTTCAGTTTGTGATCTACTTCCTAGGCGGCACGGTGGCTCAGTGGTTAGCACTGTGGCCTCACAGCAAGAAGATCGCTGGTTCGAGTCCCGGCTGGGTCAGTTGGCGTTTCTGTGTGGAGTTTGCATGTTCTCCCCGTGTTGGCGTGGGTTAACCCGGGTGCTCCGGTTTCCCCCAAAGTCTGAACTGGATGTACCTCTCAAGCTTTATCAGGTTCATCTGTGAAGCGACGGTGTACAGCCATTTTCAGATCTCTCCAGAGATGTTCAATAGGATTGAGGTCTGGGCTCTGACTGGGCCACTCAAGGACATTCACCGAGTTGTTGTGAAGCCACTCCATTGATATTTTGGCAGATATTTTGGGTCATTGTCCTGCTGGAAAATGAACCGTCGCCCCAGTCTGAGGTCAAGAGCACTCGGAAGCAGGTTTTCATTCAGGATGTCTGTACATTGCTGCATTCATCTTTCCCTCTATCCTGACTAGTCTTCCAGTTCCTGCTGCTGAAAAACATCCCCACGGCAAGATCCTGCCACCACCATGCTTCACTGTAGTGATGGTGTTAGCCTTGTGATGAGCGGTGCCTGGTTTTCTCCAAACGTAACGCCTGGCATTCACTCCAAAGAGACCAGAGAATTTTGTTTCTTATGGTCTGAGAGTCCTTCAGATGCCTTTTGGCAAATTCTAGGTGGGCTGCTATGTGCCCTTTACTAAGGAGTGGCTTCCGTCTGGCCACTCTACCATACAGGCCTGAATGGTGGATTGCTGCACAGATGGTTGTCCTACTGTAAGCTTCTCCTCTCTCCACAGAAGAACACAGAAGCTCAGACAGAGTGATCATCCGGTTATTGATCACCTCCCTGACTAAGGCCCTTCTCCCCCGATCACTCAGCTTAGATGGCTGGCCAGCTCTAGGAAGAGTCCTGGTGGTTAAACATCTTCCACTTACGGATGATGGAGGCCACTGCGCTCATTGGAACTTTCAAAACAGCAGAAAGTTTTCTGTAACCTTCCCCAGCCTTGTGCCTCGAGACAATCCTGTCTCGGAGGTCTACAGACAATTCCTTTGTCTTCATGCTTGGTTTGTGCTTTGACATGCACTGTCAGCCCTGGGAGCTTCTATAGACAGGTGTATGCCTTTTCAAATCATGTCCATCAGCTGAATTTACCACAGGTGAACTCCAATGAAGCTGCTGAAACACCTCAAGAATGATCAGTGGACACAGAATGTACCTGAGCTCAATGTAGAGCTTCACGGCAAAGGCAGTGAATACTGATGTACATGTGATTTTACAGGTTTTTTATTTTTATTTTTGCAACAATTTCCAAAAATCTTACTTCACATTGTCATTATGGGGTATTGTGTGTAGAATGTTGAGGAAATAAATGAATTTAATCCATTTTGGAATAATTCAATTCAATTCAAGTTTATTTATATAGCGCTTTTTACAATGTAGATTGTGTCAAAGCAGCTTAACAAGTTCAATTAAAGTCCACATTTTTGAGTTCAGATCAGTTCAGTTTAGTTCAGTTCAGTGTGGCTTAAGTTCCACTGGTGAAAGTTCAAACACTGAAGAGCAAATCCACCGAAGCGCAGCTCCACAAATCCAAGCAGGCCAGTGGCAACAATGGAGGAAAAAAAACTTCACCAATTGACGAAGTGAAGGGAAAAAAAAAAAGAAAAAAAAAAAAGGCTGTAACATAAACAAATGTGGAAAAAGTGAAGCGCTATGAAGACTTTCTGGATGCACTGTAAATTGTCTGTAGTGTATGAGTGTGTGTGTGTATGGGTGTTTCCCAGTACTGGGTTGCAGCTGGAAGGGCATCCATTGCATAAAAGATATGCTGGAATCGTTGGCGGTTAATTCCGCTGAGGCGACCACTGATAAATAAGTGACTAAGTCGAAGGAAAATTAATGAACTACTTTTTTTTAAAGTCCAAATACTACTGTATTAATCATCGTTAGGGCTGCTTGATTAATTGAAATGAAACACGATTGAGAAAAGCTGCGATTGTCATATGCACATCTTGTCAGTGATGCATAGTTCTGTGATCAGTACTAAATCTCCTCCAGACAGAAACTCCAAGTGTTGCATAATAAACATTAAAAGATTAAAGGAACACTTTTTCAGTATTTTTTTTTTAATAGTCAATTTTAAAGCTCCCCTAGAGGTAAACATGTCAGGGTCTGGCAGAAACAGCTTAGCATAGATCATTGAATCAGATTAGACCAGTAGCATCTCTCTTAAAAGTGACCAAAGAGTTTCGATAATTTTTCATGTGCACATCTTGTAAGTTCTGTGATCCCCCGGAGGCCAGAGGGCGCTCTTATGCTGTGTCCACACCAGGCTCTGTTCGCGTGTAAATAGACACGTGAACATTTTGAGTTTACTCGCTTCATTAGTGCATCAAATTCACTTCACAATAGATGCGGATTCACGTCATGGGCAGGGCTTCTGTCTGCCTGGTGACTCTAGCTTCGTTGCTAAATGGCTAACATGGATTTTATTGAGAGAATAACTGTGTGTATGTGCTTTATGAAGGCTGAAAAACAGTGTCTGAGCCCACCAGATCCTTTCAGAGGTGCACCCAGCTCTGTAGTTCATCAACTCCTCCAGAAACTGTACCTGGATGATGGAAGCTTTCACTGATGCTCGAGCTTAGTTTGATCAACTGTTGTCCGGTGTTGGCAGGAGGATTTCCCCCCAGGACACTAACAACAGGCGCTACGTCATAATCACGCCCATACAAGAGAAAGCTTCTGATTGGTTAACGTGGCACGAATGTCCGCTGAAGTTCAGATTTTCCAACTCAAAGTGATTCGTGCGCTAAACGCGCCAATCGCGCAAAATGCTCAACTTGCGCCGCCTCATTTACGCGTATCACGATTCACTCGTGTTTGACGCTTCTTCCATGTCTGGTGTGAACGCAGCATTAGACAGAAACTCCAAGCGTTGCCTTAAAAACAGAAGATTTAAGGAAACACTCCACTTTTAAAAAAAAATAGGGTCAATTTTAAAGCTCTCCTAAAGTTACACAGTTGAGGTTTAGCATTTTTTATTCAATTCAGCTGATCTCAGGGAAACACTTTTAGCTTAGCTTAGCATAGATCATTGAAACGGATTAGACCATTAGCATCTCTCTCAAAAATGACCAAAGAGCTTCAATGATTTTTCAATTAAAAGCTTGACTCTTCTGTAGTTATATCATGTACCATCTATCATGTAACACTGCACCTCCTACTGCCATGGTACGACAGCAAATTTCCTTGATTATTACACCAGAATGAGAGTATAAATCCTAGTCATATTGCCCTAGAAAATAGCAACATTTCATTTTCTGTCCGTCTTAGTAGATGATGCAACTGCAGAAGAGTCAAGCTTTAAGTAGGAAGATTATTGAAACTCTTTTTGGAAGTTTTTGAGAGAGATGCTAATGGTCTAATCTGATTCAATGCTCTATGCTAAGCTAAGCTAAAAGTGCTCCGGCCAGTCCCAGAGATCGGATGAATGGATTCAAAATAATGGTCAAAAATGTATGGTAATGGTAAAAAACTGATTCACTTGAGGGGACCTTGCGTGTCATTATCACAGAACAATTATCTTGATAGTGTAATTATCATCTGATTCAATCGATTTAGATTTTAAAACCAATTTTGTAGTGGGTGTAGATTACCCATGTACTGAGGTTATGTGTAGTAAATGCTTCACTAGAACCGGCTTCACTGCAAAAATGCTTTTCTTACTTGTTTTAAGAAGTAATATGTGAAAATTAATGAGTTTTTCCTTAAAACGAGGTAAATAATCTGCCAGTGGGGTAAGCAAAATAATCTTGCTATTCCTTTTGATGTAAGATTATTAAATTTACCCCATTGGCAGATTATTTACCTCGTTGTAAGGAATTCAACTCATTAATTTTGACATTATTTCTTAAAACAAGACGATATGTTTTGCTTGTCTTGAAAATGCTTCTAGATTTAAGAGGTTTTAGATATTTGGACTAGAAACAAGACAAAAAAATCCAATTAAGAAAAGCATTTTTTATTTATTTTTTGCAGCGTTTACTGACAAATCGGGCATTTCACACTTAGATAATGCTCAACTGTGATAGCAGGTTTGGCATGCTGTCCCGGGAGATAAGGTTCCCGCCTGGTCAATGAGCATTAGGAGGGATACGAGATCAGGTATTTCTCGAGAGCCCCCAATTGTTTTTTTATTTTTATTTTTTTTTATATACTAAGAATTGATTCATTATGTATGTGTTAAGTGCTTGTGACTGTTATTACGATACATTTATGTTCATGTTTTTAGGCTGTGGGAGGAAACCGGAGTACCCGGGGAAAACCCACGCGAACACGGGGAGAACATACCAACTCCGCGCAGAGAGTGCCGACTGGTTCAATTAGAACTTGAACCTTTGGCCTTCCAGCTTTGAGGCAGCAGCGCCGGCCGATGAGCCACCGTGTCGATCACAGAATTGAGGAGGAGGGAGAAGGGAAGGATAGAGGGTTTTTTTTTTCCAAAAACAAAGATAGGGAATGAAATTTAGACAGGATATAAGGATCAGGTGTAGTCCATCATATCACGTGCTCCTCTCGAAATGAGTTTGTGAAACTTCACTTAAAGTCACCTTTGGGTAGACAAAGTGCACAGATTTGTTGAGAGCTTTTCAGGATTTAAGTTATAAGTACACTGCTAATGGGATTTGTGGAAGTGCAGCATTATGACATATTACATTAAAAAAAATACCCCATCGCAACTCTTCAATTCCCCTGTGTGTATGCTGTGTTGTTACTGTAAGATTTCATGTTGATTATAGTATTTACCGGACACTGCAACACTTAATGAAATACATAGATCACGCTCTGCTCAGGTAATATGTTATGAATTACAGCTTTGCAGTTTGCGTGCGGCGTATAAATATTAATGGCAGCAGAAGATGTTGCTTAAAAGGTTAATGAATGTTTTAAAGATGCGCTTCCCTTGTGTGCTGGTTAATGGCGTGCTCTTTATTACATTTTTTTTGTTGTTGTTGTTCTGTGATGTGGTACAAGCTGCTTAATTTTCAGCTGATTACAGTCCCTGCTGTTTCCTTTAAAAGCTGGTCAGACCACGAGGTACTGTAGTTATTACTTTCATTCGTAGCAAGTGTTATACTCTCATAATATTGTGTTGTGTAAAATGAAACTCTAAGATAGATCAAATATAAGGGTTGACTGCATAATGGCGTACAAGAAAGGGGGTTCGATCATGAGGTTTGCATAAAACAGTACACAAAACAGTAAACAAATACATATAAAAAAAAAATAAGGCAGGGCGCACCCTTATAGATAGGGTGAGGAGCTCTGTCACCCGGGAGGAGCTCGGAGTAGAGCCGCTGCTCCTCCACATCGAGAGAAGCCAGCTGAGGTGGCTCAGGCATCTGTTTCGGATGCCTCCTGGACGCCTACCTAGGGAGGTGTTCCAGGCATGTCCCACCGGGAGGAGGCTTTGGGGAAAACCCAGGACACGCTGAAGGGACTATGTCTCTCGGCTGGCCTGGGAACGCCTCGGGATCCCCCCGGAGGAGCTGGAGGAAGTGTCTGGGGAGAGGGAAGTCTGGGTTTCTCTCTTAAGACTGCTGCCCCCGCGACCCGGCCCCGGAAAAGTGGTTGAAAATGAATGAATAAATGAATGAAAAAACAAGGTCATGGTTGGAATGAATTATGTACTACGTTTGATCCATTGTATTACGTTTGAATTATGTACTATGTACTACGTTTGATCCATTTGATCCACACCGAAAGCGGTGAGAGCGTCAAAGTAGCCGGAAGTCATTAATTTTCAATGGGAGCCGGCGGCGATAAGTGACGCGGTGCGTATTCGTCGGTGTGGCCTTCCAGGAGAGTTGAAATCAAGTCAACTTTATAGTAATGAGCTATGACGCGGTTCAGCGGCAAGCAATCGAAATGTAGAAGTCCATCGCTTGAGAGGATTCCAGAGAACACAGTCACTGTGAACTTCGCTTCCGACCACAGTTGTTCCCAAGGGTTTGATTATTGCAGTCGCCAGATTTCCAATTATTTACGATGTTTTCTTATAGGGACATACATTAAAAAAGGCTACTTGCGAGTTGTTGATGTGCATTAATGTTATATACATTTTTTTTTCTTTAAAAAAGCGGGAATCTCATGCTAACTATAACGACTTCAGAATATTTCAGACATATGGACACATATTGGATAGGTGGAGCAAATCCACACCACACGAAACAACTTGACCTTCCATTGTTAAATGAATTTGATAAAAAGCGTAACATTTTCACGTTAGACAGCACGTATTTATCCAGGGATGTAACTGATTTGCTGCAAATACGAGATCAATGTAGCGAATTTTATACAATGGAGCCGGCGGAGCAGTAAAGGCAGAGAGCGTTGTTGCCAGGGCGGCCAGAACGAACTTTGACACTCTCGCCGCCTTCGCTGTGAACACACAGTTAGATGTACTTTAATGCATATATACAGTTGAAGTCTGAATTATAATTCCACCTGTATATTTATTTCCTCAATTTATGTTTAATGGTAAGAATATTTGGTTTCTAAACACATTTCTAAACATAATAGTTTTAATAACTCATTTCTTTTATCTTTGTCATGATGACAGCACAATATTTGACTGGATATTCTTCAAGATACTAGTATTCAGCTTAAAGTGACGTTTAAAGGCTTAACTAGGTTAATTAGGGTAAAGATAGGGTAATTAGGCAAGTCATTGTATAACAGTGGTTTGTTCTGGAGACAATCCAACACTAATATTGCTGAAGGGGGTGAATAATATTGACCCTAAAATGGCTTTAAAAAAAATTAAGAACTGCTTTTATTCTAGCTGAAATAAAACAAATAAGACTTTCTCCAGAAGAAAAAATATTATAGGAAATACTGTGAGAAATTCCTGAATCTGTTCATCAACATTTGGGAAATAATAAAGTAATTAAAATGTAATAATTCAGCTAATAATTCTGACTGCAAGCGTATATCCTCTAAATATTAAAAACAGAAAAAAGAAATGTTCATCAGCAAGAAGGTTGCTGGTTCGAGCCCCGGCTGTGTCAGTTGGCGTTTCTGTGTGGAGTTTGCATGTTCTCCCTGTGTTGGCGTGGGTTTCCTCCGGGTGCTCCGGTTTCCCCTATAAGTCCAAAGACATGCGGTATAGGTGAATTGGGTAAGCTAAATTGTCCGTAGTGTGTGTGAGTGTGAAAGGGTGTGTGTGGATGTTTCCCAGAGATGGGTTGCAGCTGGATAAAACATATGCTGCATAAGTTGGCGGTTCATTCCGCTGTGGCGACCCCAGATTAAGGGACTAAGCCGAAAAGAAAATGAATGAATGAAATGTTCATTTTTTGGGTGAACTACCCCTTTTAAGACACCATCTGCATAACCTGATCATTTAAATATGGCAGAGGGAGTATAAGCCCTCAGATCTGAGAGATGCCCTCGCTGTCACGGTCTACGAGAAGAAAGAGGACACGTCTGACTGTGGCAATTATAGAGGAATGTTCATTACTGTATATCTACTGCAGGCAAGATCTTACTAATGACTGTACCAGAAAAGACACTTCCTGAAAGTCAATGTGGATTCACAAGAAGTGACAGATCGGGTTTTCTTAGCCCAGCAGCTCCTACTGGAAACAACAGAAACCCAGTCTACTGTACATGACCATCATAGAGCTCAATAAGCTTTCCTGTGACATCTTCTGGAAAGTTCTATAAACCGTCTGATGCTCCAAGATTACTGTCTGGAAGCTTTTTTTCACTAGGATACATCCACAGCACTTGTGACAAATGGAGGCCTTAAGGACTCTTTTGGCTTCATCTCTGGAGCCAAACAAGGATGTGTCAGAATCAGCAAGAAAAACACATTTGGGACGTGGATTACAGTCACAGGGCCTCACAGTGGCGCAGTGAGTAGCACGTTCGCCTCACAGCAAGAAGGTCGCTGGTTCGAGCCTCGGCTGGGTCAGTTGGCGTTTCTGTGTGGAGTTTGCATGTTCTCCCTGTGTCGGCGTGGGTTTCCTCCAGGTGCTCCGGTTTCCCCCACAAGTCCAAAGACATGTGGTATAGGTGAATTGGGTAGACTAAATTGTCCGTAGTGTATGAGTGTGAATGGGTGTGTATGGATGTTTCCCAGAGATGGGTTGCAGCTGGAAGGGCATCCGCTGCGTAAAACATATGCTGAATAAGTTGGCGATTCATTCCGCTGTGGCGACCCCAGATTAATAAAGGGACTAAGCCGAAATGAAAATGAATGAATGAATGAATATGGATTTCTTTGGTTGTTACCAACATCTGGGAAACATTTCAAGTCAACAACACCTCAGTACTTATTTCCTCCACTGTAAATGCACACATTATTATTTAGCATTCTTGTAAGCACCACATTTGGATTCATCAAACAGAATGGCATCATTCGACTGAAACGCAAGTTGTGCATGTACATGCAGCTATTTAAAGACCCGCAGGACAGGTTTCAGGAGAAAAAACACTGTTACGCTTTACCAGGAAAAGTAAAGTCAACAAATAGCAGTCATCAATATCACACCATGAGGGAGCCAAACGTCTTGTTTTTATCATCTGATAAACCCTATGAAATGGCTATCTCCTGCTCCACTGATAGTTAACTTTAACCAAGTGCATTTTCTCTCATCAGTTCCTCCTGATTGACTGTTTTTCTGTAATAAAAAGGACTGAGCATTTTAACAATTCACTTTAAATGTTGGCCTTGATTATATGGGTGCAATGAACACTCGATAATAACTGTGGAACAGCAACACTATAGACACACAGTTGAAATCAGAATTATTATCCTTCATGTATATTTATTTCCTTAATTTCTGTTTAAAGGAAAGATTTTTTTCAACACATTTCTAAACATAATAGTTTTAATAACTCATTTCTAATATTTCTGATTTATTATTACTGATTTATTTTATCTTTGCCATGATGACAGCACATAATATTTGACTAGATATTCTTCAAGACACTAGTATTCAACTTAAAGTGACATTTAAAGGCTTAACTTGGGTAATTAGGGTAAAGTTAGGGTAATTAGGCAAGTCATTGTATAACAGTGGTTTGTTCTGGAGACAATCCAACACTAATATTGCTGAAGGGGGCGAATAATATTGGTTTCTAAAAAAAATTTTATTCTAGCCGAAATAAAACAAGTACGACATTTTCCAGAAGAAAAAATATTATAGGAAATACTGTGAAAACCTCCTTGCTCTCTTAAACATCATTTGTGAAATATTAATAAAATAATAATAATAATTTTGACTTCATCTGTATATACATCTATTTATTTAACCACATACTTAGTTTACATTTCAATTTGTCCCTATCGACATAAAGCCTGAAGGTGTAACTTCATCTACACACACACACACACACACACACACACACACACACGATTTCAGCTCTCAATATTTGCTCTCCTCTGGAAAATGTGCTGCTTAAAAGTCTAAAGTCTACTAGCTTTTTCCTTAAAAACTCCACTCATCATCTGTGTAATAAACGGTGAGGGTCATATATATAGCTGAACTATACTGTAAAGTATCTCACTTCTCTGAATCTCCAGCGTTTCACTGCACCTATGGTAAAGAATCAGACACTTTAATCAATTTCCTAAAGCGGTCTGTGCTCAGAGGCATCCTGTCTTTTGTATGTCTTGCTAAATTAGAAACTGTGCCAGTTATATCCTTGCTCCTTCTTGACGTTGCTGGTCATCTGAATTAATGACCATGAAAAATGGCAGACCTGTAGTGTGATACTTTCTAGAATGCTAAAACATGTGCAGATTAACTCAAGAACGCACTTTTCAAGAGTTCACACTTAGCTGATGATTGGTTATAAAGCTTGTTTGGCCTGCTGTCCCGGGAGAGAGCCCTGAGCTCATAGATCCTCGAGCCCGGGGCTCCCTCCCGCTTGCAGGGCGAGAGGGGAGCTTGAGCTCAGGTAGATCTCGATGAACTCCCCCGACTTATTTCTGGCTAAAAGAATGGCTGAGAAGAGATGTATACTTATTAAGAGCTTGGCAATGGTATTGCGTAGTGTGTTCAATTTACTTAAATTCTTCAAGACGAAGGTACTGAGATAAGAGAACTCTGGTTATTTATGGTGATCTAGGAATCATCTGATTGGACAATCAATCGTGAGCTGATGCGGGACCATGATAATGCTGTAAGCAATCATAAGCACGTGATCCTCTCGAAATTAGTTTATAAATAAACTTCACTTAGACTTGAACACAAATTATGATATTTGGCGTAGAATCTGAGAGCTCCTCTGAAAGATAGCAAGGTTCCTGACTCCAGCAAAATACTGAAGAACATCCTCAAAACAGACCATACGCTTTCAGTGGTTCAATCAGAAGATTATCAGGCTACAAAAACTACAACCCCAAATCAGATAAAGTTGGCACAGTATGGAAAATACAAATAAAAAAATAAAGCAGTGATTTCTGAATTTACTTTGACTTGTATTTTAGTGAAGTTTCACAAACTAATTTGGAGAGGAGCACGTGATATGATCGACTACAGCTGATCCTTATCACTAATCATTAGCTAGCCTATCAGATCATTCCAAAACTACTATAAATATTCTCCCAGAGTAGGTCCTGACCCATTCACCCTCAAGCAGTAGTTCCACAACCCATTTCCTTTCCCCGACTCCTGCCAGAGACTGCCTTGATAGCTCAACCACCCGAGCTGTGACTTCGAGCTTCGAGTCACGTCACTGCCCCTCCCAGGCCCTAGACTACCCTT
>CAIGQW010055679.1:5990182-6005749 GCA_903798125.1 Danio choprae | reverse complement strand
CTGATCTCGTATCCCTCCTAATGCTCTTTGACCAGGCGAGAACCTTGCCAAACCTGCTATCTGCAACACATTTCATAAAAGTTGGGACAGGAGCAGTTTTGGGCTAGTAATCAGGTAGATTGGTTAAATGATGATGTGATTTGAAACAGTTAATGTCAATAAGGGACTGTAATTATGATTTGGTACATAAGCAGCATCCAAGAAAGGTCTAGTCCTTTAGGAGCAAATGCATAGTTCAACAAGACATTGCAAAACCACATTCTGCATACACTCCTGGCAGCAGAGCAAGAGGATACAGGTACTTGACTGACCTGTCTGCAGTCCCAACCTGTCTCCAATAGAGAACGTGTGACTCATTTTGAAGCCTAAAATGCGATAACAAACACCCCGTACTGTTGCCCACCTTAAGACTTGTTTGCAGGAAGAATGGGACAAAATGACACCTGAAACACTTCATCACTTGGTGTCTTCAGTCCCTAAACGTCTTTTAAGTGTTGTGAAAAGGGACAGAAACATTACAAAGTGGTAAATGCTTTACTGTTACAACTTTTTTTGAAATGGGTTGCAAGAACTAATGTTGGATACGTGTTTATTTCAACAAAATAAATAAATAAAAATCATGAGGAACACATTAAATAATGTTTGCTGTATTGTCTGCAATGAAATAGGAGTCAAAGTAAATTTAGAAATCACCGCTTTCTTTTTTTATTTGCATTTTCCATACTCTCTCAACCTTTTCTGACTTTTGTGTGCATATTTACATATATATTGCATCCCTGCTTGACATTGCAGCCCGCCATTATCAATGTAAATCGATGTTGTCACTGAGATGATGTTTGCATGTAGGATCCTTCAACATTCAGCAAGCCCATTTGGTCAAGCTATGGTACATGCTATCAATAAACTATTAACTATGACTTTTATCTAAAAAAAACCTCCTAATTTGCTGCTTAAAAATAGTTATTAAGGTAGTAGTTGGGTTACATATATTTTATAGGTACAAATAAACAGCATATGTCATAATAATAGGCAGGTAATAAACCACTAGCTAAGTGTAACCCTGGGTATGAAGACAAGTATGGCTTAATATAATGCAAATGATGCCTCTTTGGGAAGTATGTAGAAAAAAAGTGTCATATTTACGTTATTCAAAAAATATATACTTTAGTAGGAGCATTTTGTATCCCTAAAGTTTTGGTGCTTTATAATGGGAATTAATAGAGCTCCCAAATTACGTCACGTCACGTCCCAAATGTTGGTCTAAAATAAATGTGGATTTATTTATTTTTTATAACGTAAATGTGTTGTGTGTGTGTGTTTTTCTACTTATTTCTCAAGTAGGCATCAATTACTCAGAGGCATAGAGTTACAACCACGTTCCTGGAGGATAACCAACACTGCATGGTTTGGATGTCTCCTTCATCTGTCACACCCATTACAGGTCCTTCAGTCTCTGCTAATGAGCTGATGATCTGAATCAGGTGTGTTTGGTTAAGGAGACATGGAAAATTTGCCGAGCTGGTGGTCCTCCAGGAACATGGTTGAGAAACGCTGATTTACGTTATATTAAGGCATACATGTCTTGATACACAGTTCTCTTTAATAGTGAGAATTTGATTGCTTAAACTAAAGTGTTTCCTCATGATTTTGCCAAGTACAATGCGATCCTAGATGAACGTCTATGTTGATCCTGGAACAGTATTTTTAATGGAAAATGTAATCCATACCTATTCCCTAATCTAAACCCAACCAGAACTGTAAATTTCTCCCAAAATCAGAGGGGGATAATAGTTGGAGAACACTCATGTATAAGTGCATAAACCTAACACTTTCACTAGTTACATTGTTTGCAGAAAAACATAAATCTTTTTCCCCCTCAATACCTATTCCCTACCCCTAAATCAAACCAGAACTGTAAATTACTCCCAAAATCAGAGGGGGATAATAGTTGGAGAACACTCATGTAGAAGAGCATAAACCTAACCGTACGCCTAAACGTAACATAAACAGTAAACGTATCGCTTAATTCTGATTGGCTGACTGGAATGTTGTTCCAAGATCAACATAGATGTTAATCCAGGACATGTCCTACTTGGTGAAATCAGGTTGGCGTTTTCCGTCCACTTCAATCATAACAAGACGATTGAGGTAACATTCATTCATTCATTCATTTTCATTTCGGCTTAATCCCTTTATTAATCTGGGGTCGCCACAGCGGAATGAACCGCCAACTTATCAAGCATATGTTTTACGCAGCGGATGCCCTTCCAGCTGCAACCCATCTCTGGGAAACATCCATACACACTCATTCACACTCATACACTATGGACAATTTAGCTTACCCAATTCACCTGTACTGCATGTCTTTGGACTTGTGGGGGAAACCGGAGCACCCGGAGGAAACCCACGCCAACACGGGGAGAACATGCAAACTCCACACAGAAACGCCAACTGACCCAGCCGAGGCTCGAACCAGCGACCTTCTTGCTGTGAGGCGAACGTGCTATCCACTGCGCCACCGTGAGGCCTGAGGTAACATTTTTTTATTATTATTTAGGACTTGCATAGAGAAAGTGCACCACTCAAAAGCATGCAAGAGTATGAAATAAGGATCTTTAAAAAAAGATGAAGGGAACATAATGTGAATGTTAAATCAAAAAAAAAAAATAAAGGTGCAAATGCTGACAGAGGCTCTTCAAATGGCACACTTTTGTACTTTTGAGATACTAATATGCACCTTCAAGGCACCAATATGGATTCGGTTCAGACGCGTGTACCTTTTGAAAAGGAAACCACCGCAGAGACAGGCTTTTGCTCCTTTACTTCCGAGAGTGTATAAATAAATAAGTAGCACCTTTCAGGCTGTCACCATTGTGGAAACATGAAATCAAAAATACTGGAGAGTAATAATTCTTTACAGGTTTCTTGAGATCCGTATCCGTCAGTTGTTTCCAGCTTTAGGCTTCTCTGTGACGTTTTACAGTGTTTTCACATGCATTAAACACACTTTCACTAGTTACATCGTTTGCAGAAGAATATAAATCGTTTTCCCCTTCATGTATTTTGAGCTGTTTTGGCACAATCTACACTGTGCAAAAATGCAGGGTTCCACATAATTCATTCATGTTGTCACAACACAAATCAATTAAGTTAAGTAAGTGGATTGAACATAAAATGAATATGAACATAAATATGAACATAAATGAACATAAAATGTTTTGTCCCAGAAAAGACCCAGTTAGGGCGAATCATTTTTGCCTTCAACTGTACAGAACAACCATGTAGGGAGATTATTTGATTTGTCAGTATGTCCTGTTGAAGAATAATTCCTCCAGGTGCTGTCAAACATGACAGATGCAGCAGCGGTGTTTTTAGTACACCTGCTACAGACGCTGAGCACAAGTGATAAACATGGGAAATGTAACAGGATTCCTCAAATAATCTTTAAAAGTGCACAAAAAAAAGGAGAGATGCATTTAAAGCCACTGCTATGAGGCCTTGCGTAACTTCAGGACCAGTTAATTGCTCAGAGACCCTCTTTGCACATCCGCGTTGGCACATTTGTTGGGAGAATCAAACGCTGTGGCTCTTTAGAAGTCTTCACAATGGATGCCTTCACATCAGCGCTGCATTTTCTCTTTGCACTTGGTAAATAATTCTCACTTTCGGTGTTTCAGCCCACTGTCGTTTCCTTTCATTTACCCACAAAAAGGGTGTGCAAATTAGTGACAAGGACTTTATCGCAGAACAGGTTTTTACTGACCTCAATAAATCATGTTCTCAACAAACCTCAAAACTACACTTTAGTATTTAAAACAATATTAAAAGCAAAGGAGCCACTGTTTACCTACACGAATGGATAAATGGCATTAAGAAACACTTCTTTACGAGGGGGCTAAAGTGAGTGTTGTCATTTTTTTTAATCCAACACTTGCAAATTGCACATTGTATACATCATTAAACATCATCTCAAAACAAATTCATTCATTTTCCTTTCGGCTTAGTCCCTTATTCATCAGGGGCCGCCACAGCGGAATGAACTGCCTACTACCAGCAACCCAGCACTAAGAAGCACCCATACACTCTCATTCACACACACTCATACACTACGGCCAAATTAAGTTTATTCAATTCCCCTATAGCGCATGTGTTTGGACTGTGGGGGGAAACCGGAGCACCCGGAGGAAACCCACACCAACACGGGGAGAACATGCAAACTCTACACAGAAATGCCAACTGGCACAGCCAAGACTCGAACCAGCGACCTTCTTGCTGTGAGGCGACAGTGCTAACCACTGAGCCACCGTGCCACCATATAAACTAATGTTAATAAGCATGAATTTGGATGTTAATAATGCATTAGTAAATGTTGAAGTATGATTAATAAATGCTGTACAAGTAATGTTCATGATTAGTTCATGTCAGTAAATACGTTAACTAATGAAACCTTATTGTATAGGTGTGAGCAACAAACCATTGATTATGCTTGTCGTAATGGAGTGCAAAAACAAAAAACAGAACAGATGTGACTGAATTGAAGTGTGTGTGTGTGTGTGTGTGTGTGTGTGTGTGTGTGTGTGTGTGTGAAATGTCAGGACACAAATCTGTATAAGGACATAGGTATGACACAGGTATTACAAAAAGGAGGTGAAATATGAGGACACTGCTGACGTCCTCATTTCTCCAGAAGCTTATAAACCACACAGAATGAGTTTATTCAGAGAGTAAAGCTGTACACAGTCTCCTGTGATGGTTGGGTTTGGGGTAGGGTGTGGTTAGGCCAATACAATATACGCTTTGGACAGTATAAAATGAATGGAAACCTATGTAATGTACCCACTTCTCACAAAAACAAACATGCATGTGTGTGTGTGTGTGTTGTTGTTGTTTATGCAAAATGTCAGGAACCAGTGATTGATTTTGCACATTGATCTGAGCTCCTGACATAAATGGAGAAATTATAGTCAATCTCTGCTCTTTCCTGGAACTAAAGAGAATGTCATTGATCCTCACAGCGGATGCAAAGAAAACGCTGCATTTATTTCATTCAATGACCCTGCATCTAGTTTTCCTTTTAACCGACCTTTCGCCAGGAGATTGATTGACAGGTGATCTGACCAATCATAGCGCTGATATTGTGTTGCCATTCATCATTTTGACTGACAGTAGACTTGACGAAGGAGAATAAGGAAAATCATACAATATACAAAACTGATGCATACCCTCGTCATAAAAATCTATTTCAGAAAGTTGTTCGTAATAAAACTGATGATAAAAAAGTATTTTGCTGCTCGTTTCAGCTACTTATAGTTACGAAAAGAGCTTAAACAACACAATTCTTCAAATCTTTTTTTGGGACAGCTTAAATGTTCAATCCACTTAAATGTGTTAAGTTAACTTAATTGATTTGTGTTGTAATAACTCTGCATTTTTACTGCATATTCAGTTTGTACAGTAGCTGCCAGATCAAGTATGACACATTTATGTATTATTAGGGTTCATAAATGAGTAGGGAACATAAGAGAGAGTCCTGCGCATATGCCTTCCAGCATATTCTCTTGCATCAGATTCATTAATATGGCATTATCACAGCAGGGTGATGATAATGCATTGTTCCAAATTCACTTTTTAAGGGATTACTGTTGCAATAGGGTTGTACAGGGCCTCACGGTGGCGCAGTGGGTAGCACGTTCGCCTCACAGCAAGAAGGTCGCTGGTTCGAGCCCCGGCTGGGTCAGTTGGCGTTTCTGTGTGGAGTTTGCATGTTCTCCCCGTGTTGGCGTGGGTTTCCTCCGGGTGCTCCGGTTTCCCCCACAAGTCCAAAGACATGCAGTATAGGTGAATTGGGTAAGCTAAAATTGTCCGTAGTGTATGAGTGTGAATGAGAGTGTGTGGATGTTTCCCAGTGATGGGTTGCAGCTGGAAGGGCATCCGCTGCGTAAAACATATGCTGGATAAGTTGGCGGTTCATTCCGCTGTGGCGACCCCAGATTAATAAAGGGATTAAGCCGAAATGAAAATGAATGAATGAATAGGGTTGTACAGGGTTAGCAATTATAAACTATATCCATCTTAATTAAATTCATTTAGTATGTCATTATGAGTGATATAAGTCAAATAAACAAAAAGTCTAGCCCAGTCACCAGACATGAACATTATTGAGCTTGTCTGAGGTAAGATGGAGGAGGCATTGAAGATCATTTATTATGCTGTATATGTATTAACAGAATTGTATGCATATATTTACCCTAAAATATACAGTAATTTTCAACTTTAAAATGCAGTAACATACCGCATAACTGTCCTACAGTAAAGTACAGTTCATATTACAGTTAAATACTGTGTAATTTGCAAGAATTGTTAACAGTGTAGGATTAGGAATGTAGAATAAGTTCATACTTTATAAATGCCATTACACAGTTAATATCGCAATATCGAACAGGCAATAAGCTTAAACTAAAATGTTACCTAATGTAGTATCCCAGACACAATGGCAGTGGCCTGTTTTTACTGATACGGTCAGATAATGCAAATGCATTATAGAAGGAGTTTCAGCTTTTCCCCCAAGCCATGTGGGGTCTAATGAGGACACCGTCAACTGCCTGCAGCACAACTGTTACTGGAAACCAAACCAAAGCAAAGAGTATGAGTCTTTCCACATACAGTAAATACTCACATTCAACCACACACTGATCTTGTATCAGTGACACTTTACAATAAGCTTGTGCTAGTTAACATTGTTTAATTCATTAACATCAATTAATGATGAACGGCATCTCTCTAAGCACCAGACACTTTCTTACAATCACTCTGTATCTCTTGAAAAACACTGTGCATTTCTGAAGTGTGCCTCGCACAGGTGAGTGGGCTTGACAAACCACCTGTAGAAACACTCTTCTCTCCATATGCACCAGACACTGTACTTAAACTCCATCCTACAAGGACTCAATAAGAAAAGCAATGCGTACTTATGAATGTACCACAGATCACATTGCACTACTTACTTTTTCAACCCTAAATACCTCTTAACGTACACTGTTAACAATTTACTGTATTTACAGTAACTTACTGTAAATAAATAACAGCAAAAATACTGCGTTCACATTTACAACACATTTATCTTGCTGTATATGTATTTACAGTATTGTACGTATATATTCATTCATTCATTTTCATTTCGGCTTAGTCCCTTTATTAATCTGGGGTCGCCACAGCGGAATGAACCGCCAACTTATCCAGCATATGTTTTACGCAGCGGATGCCCTTCCAGCTGCAACCCATCTCTGGGAAACATCCATACACATACTCATGTACGTATATATTTACTGTAAAATATACAGTAATTTTCATAATGCAACTTTAAAATACAGTAACATACCGCATAACTGTCCTACAGTAAAATACAGTTCGCATTACAGTTAAATACTGTGTCATTTACAAAAACAGTGCACTTGTATAGTGTCTTGGGTTATGTGTATAGTTAAGTATTGATATGTATAGTTAAATTGCCGCTCCAGTATTTTAGTTATGTGTAGGTAAATAACTGCGCTTACGCCCAGTGTTGTGTTGTGTTAATATTTATAATTACATTTATTTATTTCATGTTCATTTTATTTAAGACATTTCGTTCCAATTTACGTCCACACATGTACGGAATGACAACAAAGCTCAACTTGACTTCACTTGAAACCATTGACGTCTACAGTAGGAAAAACAAATGTCATGGATGTCAACGGCTACATGTTTCCAGCTTTATTCAATATACAACCCCAAATCAGAAAGGTCTCCGTTGTCGCATTTTGCACATCAAAATGGGCCACACATTCTCTATTGGAGACAGTTCGGGACTGCAGGCAGGCCAGTCAAGTACCTGTATCCTCTTCCATCAGGATCATTATTTAACCAATTTACCTAATTACTAGCCCTAGATTTCTCCTGTCCCAACTTTTTTTTGGACTGTGTTACAGGTGTGAATGAATGAAAGGATGTATATTTACAAATGAAATGAAGTTGACCAGACAAAACATTTTGTGTTCATATCGTCTGCAATGAAATACAAGTCAAAGTTAATTTGGAAATCACTACTTTCTTTTTTTATTTGCGTTTTCTATACTGTCATAACTTTTTCTGATTTGGGGTTGTATCTTCTTACATGTTCAACAGAGGAAAGAAACATAAACAGGTTTGAAACAAGTGAAGGGTAAGTAAATTATGGCAGAATTTTCAGTTTTGGGTGAACTGTCCCTTTAATGCACTGATCTGCCATCATGTGATTGGCTGATGAGGTATTTGTGTCAACAAACTGTACAGCATAATAAAGTGGCCAATAGGTGTACACTCACCGGCCACTTTATTAGGTACACCTGTCCAACTGCTCGTTAACGCAAATTTCTAATCAGCCAATCACATGGCAGCAACTCAATGCATTTAGGCATGTAGAAATGGTCAAGACGATCTGCTGCAGTTCAAAGCGAGCATCAGAATGGGGAAGAAAGGGGATTTAAGTGACTTTGAACGTGTCATGGTTGTTGGTGTCAGACGGGCTGGTCTGAGTATTTCAGAAACTGCTGATCTACTGGGATTTTCACGCACAACCATCTCTAGGCTTTACAGAGAATGGTCCGAAAATGAGAAAATATCCAGTGAGCGGCAGTTCTGTGGGCACAAATGCCTTGTTGATGTCAGAGGAGAATGGCCAGACTGGTTCCAGCTGATAGAAAGGAAACAGTAACTCATATAACCACTCGTTACAACTGAGGTCTGCAGAAGAGCATCTCTGAACGCACAACACTTCCAACCTTGAGGCGGATGGGCTACAGCAGCAGAAGACCACACCGGGTGCCATCCTGTCAGCTAAGAACAGGAAACTGAGGCTACAATTGGTACAGGCCCACCAAAATTGGACAATAGAAGATTGGAAAAACATTGCCTGGTCTGACGAGTCTCGATTTCTGCTGCAACATTCAGATGATAGGGTCAGAATTTGGCATCAACAACATGAAAGCATGGTGTATACTGCCAGTATATTCTCCATACTTTAAAGATAAACATGCAGATCCGGCGTATGTCAGTTCTGGTGTGTTTAATTAAATGGGTTTCATTTAAAACAGCTGAAGAGATCAAGCCGAGATGAGGAGACAGATCTGGGATGCAGCACGCTCAAGCTAAACTCTCCATTTGATCTTCACTTAATCTGCTTGTTATGATGTCGAATCTGGGATACAATTAAAATATTCAAGAGATATTGCACGACTTTCTTGCGATAAGGCCTCAAAGGATTTGCAATGAGATCATGCTACTTTACCACAGTGTTTACTGTCAGATCAGATCGCATCTTGATTTTGGGATCAAGCAAGCTATTGGGAAGTGACTAATTGCACTACTTAGCATGTTATTAAAATACATATATTTACACCTTTTACCCAAGCGGCAGTGTAATAAATGGCTTAGCAGGGGTGCAACTTTTGTTCCTTTTTCCCCCAGAAGCTGTTGGCGAAGGTGATAAGATATGTAGTGCCTACAGTTTCTAATATACACATCAAAGAGTCTCTTGCACCAGATAGGCTTGGATGACCTGAAACCCAGCTCATTATGTTTCCAGTTTCATCTCCGGATGTTTCTATGACTCTTAAAAGGCAGAAAGCAGTGGTGGAAGCAACCAAGCAGCCACATCGTAAGCATCTACATCGGCCTAATAAGGCTAATTCTGGACTGGCAGTCAGTGTTACATTGTTTATGTCAATTTGTTGTGTTCCGGTGTGCAATAACATGGTGCATGGTTAATAATCTGAAACGGTTTAGAATTAATCCATATTGTTCGTTTTCAATGATTGGTTTAAACATAAAAATAAGCGTATTGTATTTATTTAATATGTACAATTGTCAAAATAATTGCAGCAAAAATGAAGGAAAAAAAAGAGCCTGAATGTTATGGTGTCAGAATATGGAGCCAGATCAGTCTCAAAAATAATGCATTTACTGAAATGTTTTTTTTTTTACATCCACAAAACAATTCACATTTACAAAATCCAATTCGTAGGTTCAAAACACGATTCATTAATACACAAGTCCAATTCGTAAATTCAAAACACAATTAATAAACACACAAATCCAATTTATTGGCGAAAATATCTATGATTTGTACTTGTGAGTTCATAAATTGTGTTGTATTTACGAATTGTGTTTTGAATTTGCAAAGTGGATTTTGTAAATGTGAATTGTGCTGTGCATGTATGAATTTTATGTTTGTAAATGTATTATTTTTGAGACTGATCTGACTCCGTATTCAGAATGGCAGTCCGTGAAGACGCAATCCATAGCAATGAGTTATTGATGACATCTCAAAGTCAGTAAGGTAAAGTACGGTCTAAGATCTTAGTTGGGTTTAGGTATTGGGTAGGATCAGGGATGTAAGATCATACTTTATATGTGCTAATAAACAGTTCATATCTTAATAATAGGCAGGCAGTAAATGGTGTGAATTAAACTAGTGTTACTTAAATTATTACTAAACAAAAGACTTAAAGGAACAGTTCACCCAAAGTCTTTCTTCTGTTGAACACTAAAGAAGATATCTTGAAGAACGTTTGGAAAGCAGCAGCTATTGACTTCTATATTATTTCGTTCCGACTATGGATGTCAATGGCTGAAGCAGGATATCTGTTTTTTTTATTATTATTCAAAACACAGTCAGAAACTCAAACAGGCTTGGTACCATTTAAGGGTGAGTAAATAATTACAGAATTGTCATTTTTTGGGTGAACTATTCCTTTAAGAGGAATAAAAAGAAACATAAACAAAGGAATGTGCTTTGGAGAGCCAATACTCATCAGTTAAACAACGCTTGATTAGTCCCTAATACCAGTCCTTGAAATTAAGATAGATATTTCCAAAAATCCCTTCAAGGAGAACTTTAATGTTCAGCGCAGGCTCATTGTGGATACGTACCCGTCTACATTTCTAGAGTTTCTCATTTCTCAATTGTTCCCCTGTAGAATGTGGTGAGGATGGGTGGAGGAAGACTTGCTCTTTTCAGCCGGCAGAGAAAGTGTAGGCGTTGTTGTGCCTTCTTGGAGAGGGACAACAACCTAACACTCATGCAAGGTGCATAACTAAGAATAGACATAACAACATACATACAAATTAATGGGAATGAAGGTGTTTCTGCGATTAGAAGGGGACGGTTGCTGTACTGTATGTTAATTTTAACACTGTGAAAGATAATTCTTCTAAGCGCATGGCCTATCATCTCATTCAGACCGCATTTAATAGCTTATTCCACGTTTGGCGCTGCGGGGACCCCATGATGAAAGTGATTTGCTCAAGGGAGATTGGCTCTCCTCAATCATAACTAGCACTGTGCCTGTAGAATCTCCACATGAGATTAGATTCTGGGGATTCAGTGTTGACTTTGAAACTATGGAGATATGACAGATTTCTCTCCTGATTTCTTTGGTGTGTGTGTGTGTGTGTGTGTGTGTGTGTGTGTGTAATGTGTTTCTTTTAAATATGCATGTGAATGTTTTTTTTGGGGCTTGCAGAAGCCCAGAGGCCTACTGTATGATCTCTTTAGGTCTTAATTATCACTGTCCACCGCCACCTTGGACTCTGAGGAGTTTGGTTGTTATTAGGCTGTCATTATTATTAAAGATGACATTGGATTAGGGGTGCACAATATTGGAAAAATCTGACATTGCGATTATTTGTTTTTCTGCGATATGAGTACAATTTCCAACATAGGCTCATTCTGAAAACGTAGCCCTATATACATATCTGGAGATCGCGAATTATGTAGCCAGAGGAAATTATGGCTGCATTTCGTCTTTGAAACGAACGCTATGAGGGCGGTATGACATCGTTCATTTTTGCGCTTACCAGCTGACCGCTTACCTCCGTGTGGACGGCTTTCCTGCTGTTACCAGTTTGTCCAGTGGCTCGTCATATATGTCGGAGGATTTGAGATGCAGAGAGAAGTTGACTGTGACGACAGGGTTCAAGTCCGGCGAAGAACAGTTCTAGAAAGTAGGTACAACAAAAACAAAAGCCAAAAAATAAAACAAACAAGTAAATAACAGGGTGAGAATGTGGTAAAATCTGAAAATGTGGTAAAAATCAGGCGAGGGCTTTTCTTTTTGGATTGCTTTTGAAAACACTATTGGTTGGGTTTAGGGAAGGAGGAGGGTGGGTCAGTCGATCGGTCAGTCAGTCGACAGCGGCCTCTAGTGGATTTACGTGAGAACAGCAGGCGTGAATGGCACTCGCGATAGAAATTTGAGATCTGAAAAAGCGTACACATCGCCCTCTGGTGGATTCGCGAAAACAAAAACTGCAAAGAAACGTAGCTCCTGGGACGTATTTGGCGCTCTCCAGAAATGTATATAGCTGTACGTTTTCCGAATGAGCCTGGGTTGACAATTTCACCAGATGACCTGAATAGCTCTGTTTGGGGAAAAAATCATTAGTTTAGATTGATTGGGGTGAATTTGTAAGGGTGTGAATCTTAAATACTGAAAAAAATACTGCACAAATTGCAAGCAAGAATAATTACAGTAGAGCGATGAAAAAAAAGTCAAATAAACAGTGCTTTATGGTTTTCTGGAGAGCCAATTGAATAATGAAATGGGGGCCGCACGGTGGCTCAGTGGTTAGCACTGTGGCCTCACAGCAAGAAGGTCGCTAGTTCGAGTCCCGGCTGGGTCAGTTGGCATTTCTGTGTGGAGTTTGCATGTTCTCCCTTGTTGGTGTGGGTTTCCTCTGGGTGCTCTGGTTTCCCCCACAGTCCAAACACATGCGCTATAGGTGAATTGAATAAACTAAATTGGCCATAGTGTATGAGATGCGTACTCTGATTCACTCTGTTATGGTTATACTTTGCAATGACTCCACAAATCTAATTTATTCTCATCTATTCAATTGTTGATCAACTATAATCCCAATGGGTCTAAAAAACTTAAAGGTACAGACATGTCAGAAACGTAACTCTCTGAAACTTACTCTTTTAGGCTTTGATCCTAATTGGGTTGCTTTGGTGACTGTCACTTTAAATTCAAACGAAATTGTGCTCTTTTCAAAAGAGGGCGGAGCTACAAGTGCCTGTGTATCAGCATAGTGGCAGATTCAAATACAACACTAACATCCTATGCTAATGAGGGAGAGATGGTCACTAGTGGGCGGGGCTTTCCCCCTCTTATGACACATACAAAGGGAGAATGTCAATCAAAGTGTTTCTGCAGACTGTTTTTATCAAGTATGATTATAAAAAATGTAATCAATAAATGTTTACCATTAGAAGCTGCTTATATTCACAGACTTTTACCACACAACTGTGATTAAACCTCTTATAAAAGTGATTTTTGCATAAAAGGTCCCCTTTAACTTGTATAAAATGGCCATTCGATGTCACATTTAACATCATACTCCATTATGCATGTTGGGTCACGCTGTATCTTCTCTATATTCTCCTGATGTGAGGAAGGCTAAATTAGAATCTGTGTCAGACTGCTGAGGTGTGTCTACCATTTCTCCTCGTTGACCTTGAGGTTCTGCTCTGATAGTGCAGTCACATACGCAAAAAACATTCTCTGGTTATGCTGGAGTGTGTCTCAGTTCACATGACTATTACATTGTGGTTAGAACAGGAGGAAACCAAAGTCTGAGAACTTCTGAAGGTCATCTGCCTTTTTCCTCTGTCCTTGAGATTGTGTTCTATTACTTACAGTACACTTCGCATCACATGATAACAGTTTAGCTGTTTTAGTAGTAAAAGTGCTCAACATTGACATTGACTGACCGATTGATTTACCCACCCACCCACCCCCTTCCCTAAACCCAACCAATTTTCAAAAGCACTGATTGACCCGGACTTCGCCGGACTCAAACCCCGTCGTAGTGGTCAACTTCTCTCTGCATCTCAAGTCTGCCGACATACATGGGGAACTACTGGACAAACTGGTAACATGTTGAAAATGAGAGATCCATTTGCGGCTCCTCACTAAATAACTAACTTTAATCAGTATTTAAATACAGTGAATGAAACGTGTGTGTCTTTCTAATGGTCGTGTAGTAAATTCAAATTCAAGTGTAGTACGTACTCGAGTAGTAGGCGATTTTGGACGTAGCCACTCTAATTTTCCAACACATTCATGCAAATTGACATCAGCAAGTTTGGTGACTAACTCAGCTGGAAAGTTCCTAAATATGAGCACAATTAGTCCTGAATTATGAGTGATGCTCGTAACACTTGCTCCTAAGTTTTAAGCTTTAAAAATTGAGATGAATCCAGTTTCCCTGCTGTTCTTCCGTGTCAGGCTCTGACAAGCCTCCACACATCTCTCTCTATGCACTGTCAGGCAATTACACGGCCTCCTGTGGTCCTGAGTGGTTGCTTAATCAACCAAAGCCCTCTTTACAGGCTTCAGCTACCAAGAGTCTGACACCTCTGTCACTATTTTTTTTTTCTTTCTCAAAAGATGGTTATCTGTTACTAACATTTGTAGTTTTGGGTATATTGTACAATTGATTTATTTTTTGTGATCCACCCCATTATTCTGACTCCCCACAGAGATCATTTAAAGAGAGAGAGTCATATTTCATGACCGGACATTTTCATTGTTGCTGTTGGAGAGAAAAGCTTTAGGATGCATGTCTTCTTCTTGACATCTGTGAACCTCCCTCATAACATTTAGACTGTTTAAAGTGCCCTATGTAGTGTTCTCTGTCTCTTTGATCATCTCTGGTGTGGCAGTTACCAATGGTCAGCCTGAATGTCATTCTGTTGATAGTCCTACTTTCAGATGTGCTTTTGGGAATGACGGAAGACAGGGTGTATCTCCTGATGGTAGCTCTGCCATCCAAAACAAAGTCTGTTTTAGACTGAAGGCTGATTTATACTTCTGCGTCAAGCGCACGCGTGTGGTCTGGCGCAGCCTTCGCCGTGGCTGATGCCGACACTGACGCGCACCTCTCAAAAAATGTAACTACAAGGCGCAACGACGCATAGCATAAGCTCTGTGATTGGTCGGCTTGGCAGCGGTGATGAGTGTGGGCGGTGCTGAGATCCGCAAGCCCAATGGAGCGAGTGTTTACAAGTGTCGAGTCCTGTGAAGGAGCTCCAGATGGAAACTTTTGTTTTGTGTTTACCTTATAAAAACCTACTGCCCGCTAGCGCTTCAGAAGTGTCATTGCAGAGCAACACATACAGCACACAGAAGTATAAATGCACGGCTACGCACAAGGAGGTGCCGTGGGTCGAGCCGACTCGACGCAGAAGTATAAGCCAGCCTTAAGGGCGCAGTGCAAGTGTTTTTTTTTTTTGTTTTTTTTTTAAGATTCAGACCTGACACAGGTATAATTCTCAAGGCATGTGCGATGTTGTTTAAATATCAAGGGCATTTGCACCCATTAGCCTCCAATATGAGATGCAGATTCAGAGTAATAAAATTCCACATGAGGTGACTTGAACACGCAACATCACAAGATTCAAGTGACATGGAATTTGGCTCTCCACACCAGACGCAACACAACAGAAACATATAAATGCCAGAGCCATTCAGAAGCACAGAATACAGT
>CAIGQW010055679.1:5965874-5978218 GCA_903798125.1 Danio choprae | reverse complement strand
GATGTGTGTGTGTGTGTGTGTGTGTGTGTGTGTGTGTGTGTGCGTGTGTGTGTGTGTGTCTGTAAGTTTACATTGCTAATGCCTCGCGCTAAGGCTTTGTTCATATTTAAGAAATGTTGATGGAAATATGTGTCCCCAGATCACAAAACCTGTAATAAGTGTCTGTTTTTATTCGAAGCTGAGATTTGTACATCCCCTGAAATCTGAGTGTATGGGTTGTTATTATTTGGACACATTTGGACAATGTTTGGTTGCTATATAAGAGAGTATTTGATCATCTGTAATCTGAGGGTTCAAATAATAATAGTAATTAAATGAATGAATGAATGAATAAACAAACAAACAAAATGAAAATTAAATTTAAATAAACAAATAAATAAATACAATTTAAATAAAATAAATAAATAAATAAAAATAAAATTTGAAACTGAATTGAAAATAAATAAATGACAAATGAAAATGAATCAGAAATTAATTTAAATAAATAAACAAAAATAAACAAATAAATAAATGAAATTGAATCGAAAATAAATTAATAAAAACAACAAATGAAAATATATTTTTTTTAAATAAACAAAAATAAATAAATAAATAAATAAATAAATAAGTACAATTGAAACTGAACTGAAAATAAATGAATAAATAACAAATGAAAATAAAAAATAAATGTAAATAAATAAACCAAAATAAATAATTAAATAAATAAATAAAATTGAAACTGAATTGAAAATAAATAAATAAAAAACTAATGAAAATGAAAAAAAAATAATAATTTAAATAAATAATTAAATAAATAAAAATAAATAAATAAATAAATAAATGAAATTGAATTGAAAACAAGTATATAAATAAATAAAATCACTTTTAAAGTTGTCCAAATGAAGTACTTAGTGATTTAAAAAAAAAAAAAAAAGTTGACATACATATTTACAGTAGGGAATTTGCTAGAAATTCTCATGAAACATGATATTTACTTTTTACTATACATTATAATGGTTTTGGCATGAAAGAAAATTGATAGTTTTGCCCCATATAGTGTATTTTTGGCTACTTATATACCCAGGCAACCTAAGACGTAGACATAAGGATTGCATGTAAAATGAAGGATTATTTACTTAAAGGTTCACTTTTTTATTTTGAGTTTATCTATTTTATCTCCAGTATAAAGGACACACGTGCATTAAATATGCACAAATGCATCATAAAAAGTATGTCATATCTCAAATCTTCTGAAGTCGTAGGATAGCTTTTTATGAAGAACTGATATTAAGGTCAATATGCTGTCCCAGTTAAGAGGAATACTAAACACCACAATGTTGACTAATGACAAATTAGCTCAAATGAGGGAATATAAATAATTGATCATACAAATATTCAGGTCAGCTTTCAGAGTCTGTGTTTTAATATTCATTTCACAATTAACTGATGCATTCATCCACCAAACAGACAGAATAATTGCCTGATGATTCTAAGATATATATATATATATATATATATAGTAAAAATCTATTTAATTGACTTATAGATCTGAGCAGCAAACACCAAACACTGGAACAAGTGAGTGTGCGTTCAATAGGTTTAATAAACTGAACACATGGTCATTGGAAATCATTTGTGAATCCACAAAAACACTTAAACATACATGTGACTGCAGTTTTTGGGTGAAATGAACACTAGGGGGCAGTATGACGACAACAACTCTGGTTCCTTTTCACACTTATAATATTTACAGATATGTTATTGATGATCTTTGTGTAGTATTTTTGTGCAAATAATCACACCAAATAATCACCACAAAACAACTGAACGTGGGAAAATAAGAGAATAAAATGAAGTAAAATATTAAAATATACTGAGAGTTTTCTGTCAGGACATTATCCATATGTCTGTATTTTGTGTTTTCTGTTTATTTTGCATTATGGGATGTCGATCTCTGCTCTGTCGACTTTTGATGTAGAAAATTCAACTCTACAGTTCAACAAAGTGACTTTTATGGACATTTTTAGTCGTTTGAAATAATATAATGTATAAAAAACAATATCTAGAGAAATACATGTGTAAAATAACAGTAAAATGTACGGCAGCTTATTACAAGGTTTTTGTAGCGTAATATACAACACCAACCCAGACAATATAGCACTGCAAACTATTAAAAACTGTAATAAAAATCACTTTTTTTAAGGTTAAAGGATGTTAGAAGAAAGATCAAGCTCCCATAATGCAGTTCAAAAGCATAAATAAATAAATAAACATGAATCACAAAATATGGAAAACTGCTAATTTACGGATATTGTTTACAGGGTAGGGCTGCACAATATATCGCAAAGGTTTTTGGAAGTGAACGCCTGGATTGGTCTCAACTCCTCGGATTTTGGTCTTGACTTTATAATAATAATAATAACAATAATAATTCATTCATTCATTTTCTTTTCGGCTTAGTCCCTTTATTAATCTGGGGTCGCCACAGCGGAATGAACCGCCAACTTATCCAGCATATGTTTTACGCAGCGGATGCCCTTCCAGCTGCAACCCATCACTGGGAAACATCCACACACACTCATTCACACACATACACTATGGACAATTTAGCTTACCCAATTCACCTATAGCGCATGTCTTTGGACTTGTGGGGGAAACCGGAGCACCCGGAGGAAACCCACGCCAACACGGGGAGAACATGCAAACGCCACACAGAAACGCCAACTGACCCAGCCGAGGCTCGAACCAGCGACCTTCTTGCTGTGAGGCAAACGTGCTATCCACTGCGCCACCGTGAGGCCCTGGTCTTGACTTAATAATAATAATAACAATAAAAATAATTCATTTTATTTATAAATGATGCATGATGCCTTTCTGGACATCCAAGTTCCCCTTACAACAAACATCAACAAACATACCAAAAACAATTAATCAAACGTTGTCAAACATAATTCCCAATACAATAAAAGAGTTGCAAATACAAACACATTTTAAATATAAAATCACATGATTAAAAAAAATAGTCATAAGAAAGCCTGTTTAAAAGTACTTAAAAGGGTGGTCTTTACAACAGCATTAGTACAGAGATGATATCTTTCCTAGTGAATTAGGTATCAAATGATGGACTAGCCAAAAAAACGCTGAAAAATGGAAAACAAAATCAATGGAAGCGCAGTGTCTGCTATTAAATTTCAAGAGAGCACTAGAGCTGAAATCCCCATCTCGTCTGTGCTCATATCCTGCAGTCTGGTCTTCAGCCATACAATAAACAAGCAGATTACTGAACTCATATCTTACTGCTTTACTGATGGCAGAGGCAGGAAACCCCACAGAGATGAGCAGTACGCTGAAATAAAAAAGCTTTTCTTACTTGGATAATTCGTCTTGTTTCTAGTCCAGATATTCACAAATTCTGAAATCAAGAAGTATTTTCTAGACAAGCAAAACCAACCCAGGCTCGTTGCTGATACGTAGCCAGGTCTACATTTCTGGGGACAGTGAAATACGTAACCGGAGGTACGTCTGCTCGCAGTTTTTCTTTTTGCAAATCCGCCAGAGATGATTTTGATGATCTCAAATTTCTCTTGCACGTCCTTTTCTTGCGTAAATCCACCAGAGGGCGCAATATAAACTTATGCCGACCAGGCCAGCTTGACTGACTGACTGACCCCCCCAACGCAGCCCCTTCCCTAAACACAAGGGATAGTGTTTTCAAAAATAATCTAGAAAAAGAAAAGCCGTCGCGTGATTTCACCACGTTTTCAGCCTGTTGTTTGTTTATTTATTTATTTATTTTCACCTGGTTTCAAACCCTGTCATCGTGGTCAACTCCGCTCCGCATCCCAAGTTCATGGGTGTACGCAGCGGGCTACTGGGCAAACTGGTAACACTGGAAAAGCCGTCCACATGAAGGTAAGCGGTCAGCGGTAAAGCTAAACTGAACAGAAGCCTCATTTTAAAGACGTACCTCTAGCTACATAATTCATGCTCTCCAGAAGTGTAGACAGGGGTACGCATCCACAATGAGCCTGTGCTGCGCAAAACATATCATCTTGTTTTCAGAAATAACGTCAAAATCAAGTTTTGCCTAAAACAAGCTACATAATCTGCATATAGGGAGAAATAATCTCATGTCAAAAGGAAAAAAGATGCATTCCTTTTCCTTAATTCAAACACTTAAACGGCACATACTACTGTATATAGGGCCTGTTTCTTTTACAAACTTTGAGAATTTTCAGAAAGTGAAAGTGCACTACGAAGGGAGCGCAAATATCAGTCTTTAGATGGTTAAAACTGAGGTATGAAACAATAACTTAATCATATTTCATGTGAGAGAGACAACTTTAAGCTTTTTAAAAATCATTCTAAGTGGACGATGAAGTGTGTGAAAGGAATAGGGCGTAGGGGGGATAACTGGGAACAGAACACAGCCAGGAACTCTAGAAGTGTAGCTGCGACCATACAAGCTTGTGACAATGTTTTGAATGTTCATTACGATGGATTCGGGAAACAACAAATCACTTAAATACACAAACATGTCAACATAGGCTCATTGTGGATACGTACTCCTGTCTACATTTCTGGAGAGCGTGGATTAGGTAGCCAGAGGTACGCATGGCTGCATTTCGTCTTTAAAATGAAGGCGGTATGACACCGATGACAGCTTCTGTTAATTTTAGCGCTACCGCTGACCGCTTACTTCCGTACGGACAGGTTTTCCGCTGTTACCAGCTTGCCCAGTAGCTCGCCGCGTACACCGATGGACTTGGGACATGGAGCGAAGTTTACCGTAGCGACAAGGGTCGAGTCCGGCAAAGAACGGTTCTAGAAACCAGATAAAACAAAAGCAAAAAAATAAACAACAGGCTAAAAACGTGGTGAGATCCCGTGGCCGCGACAGCTTTTCGTTTTTCTAGATTGCTTTTGAAAACACTATCGGTTGGGTTTAGGGAAGGGGCTGGGAGGGTCAGTCAGTTAGTCAGCGACAGCAAGCTGGCCTGGTCTGCTGAAGCGTATATTGCGCCCTCTGGTGGATTTACACAAGAAGAGGACGCGCGAGAGAAATTTGAGATCATCAAAAAGCGTACACAGCGGCCTCTGGTGGACTTGCAACAAAACTACAAGCAGACGTACCTCCAGATACATATTACTGACCTCAGAAATGTAGACCGGGGTACGTATTCGTAATGAGCCTGGATTGCTGTCAAACTCTTTCATACTAAACACAGAAACCCAACACGTGTGTGTGTGTGTGTGTGTGTGTGTGTGTGTGTGTGTGTGTGTGTGTGTGCGTTTCAAGTATTAATAGCATCCAATAATGAGTGAGTAGTGAATGCAGATCTGTGTGATTAAAAGTCTGAGGAGGGTGAACAAGGGGAGGCGGGAGGTGGAGATCCTGGGAGCATGACAATTATTTATGAAGTTAATGAATTACAAAACGCTGTTATGAGTCATTATGAATGCATTGGCATTTATGCAACACTAGGATTCACTAAAGAGAGCTGCTCTTCCCCCCCCCCCCGCCATCTGCCACTGGGTCAAACACACAATCATGCTTCAGAAGTGATATTCTCAAACAAGTCAATCAGGGGAAATCAATATATGAATATTTGTTTTAATATATAATCATGTTGTATAATCAAAGTGAACATTTCTTTAAAAAGCATGCTCAGAATAATGAATCTTTTGGAAATTAATGTTGCTGGGGTTTCATTTTCATGCAAATGTACTTCCACAATCAGCTCTTGCAATGCTAAAACTGTGTAAGTGTAATTACTGAAATGATTGCTTTATTTATTTATTTATTTTTCTCTTTACCTTTTATATTCTAGGAGCATCCGATGCCTTCGCAACATAATCCACTGGAACTTAATTACAACTTTCATTCTGAGGAATGTAATGTGGTTTTTGCTTCAGCTGGTCGACCAAAACATTTATGAGACGAATGAGGTATGAAGCACTTTCATGCATATTTCTCAGCCTGTTAGCATGTCAACAAATCAGCAAGTTTGTGAGATTTTCATCGGCTATATGTTTCCATGCAACAATGTTTATGCACATTTAAAAAAATGGAATGGAAATGCCAAGATGCACACAAGTCAAAATATACATAAAAAAAATAAAGGTATGCACCCTATTGAGTTGCTAACATGGTTTTCTAATTTGCATACGTTAGTGTTATTTTTCATAACAGTGGTTTGTTCTGTAGAAAAATGTGAAAATAATATTGCTGAAGGGGGCGAATAATATTGACCTTAAAATGTTTTTAAAAAAAATTAAGAACTGCTTTCATTCTAGCCTAAATAAAATAAGTAAGACTTTCTCCAGAAGAAAAAATATTATAGGTAATACTGTGAAAATTTCCTGAATCTGTTCAACATCATTGGGGAAATATTGGAAAAAGAAAAAGAAATCCCAGTTAGGCTCCTAGCAAAAGGCTCTAGTCTGCAGCCCTAGTGCTTGGTTAGGCATTTTACACAAGAATAAAGCAGTACACAAATATCTAAAATATATATTAAATATAGTGAGGACTGATGTTTACTAGAGTTTAGCCAGAGCAGCTCAGTTCAGATTACTTTATTAGATTATATGAGCATTATAATATCAAAATTTGTACTTAATGATTATCGGTATCTATATAAATCTATGTCGTCGACGCTATCTCACGGCGATTTGTAACGTTTTGATTTACTGGCTAATTTATATAATCCCATTTATATAATATAAATAATTTCATACAATCCCATTCGTACAGTTTAGTAAGATTTGCTCATCCACTAATGATGGTTGGGTTTAGGGGTGGGGTTTGGTTTTGGCCACGCCTCCTTTTAAACATCGTTCATTTTTGTATGACTGAACACGAATTAACCACTAAACTGACAAACCGTAAAATAGTTACGTTTCCTCGCGAGATCAGGCTGAAAATACAGACTTGAGTGAAATCCCAGCACACACTTCTTACTGCTGCAGGAACTAAACATATAAACAACTGTAATTTGGCGTGATCCTCATACATACAGTAATACCAACGCTATTGTGGTTATTTAGTGGCTAATTTGTGTTCGTATACATTTTAGTAGGATTTGCTCATCCCCCAATGACGATTTAGGGGTGGGGTTTGGCCTTGGCTACGCCTACTTTTAGAAACTGAACATTTTCGTATGACTGACCTCGTACGAATTAGCTACTAAACTTACAAAACGTAAAATGGTTATGTTTCCTCGTCAGATCAGGCTGAATCGAACACAAGAATGACTTAATTATTGGTTATCTGTATCGGTTTAAAAGTGTCATATTGTGCATCCCTATTATTAAGTAAATGAACTATGTGCATAATTATACAAATTAAGTTAAGTCAGCTTAACAGTTCCAAGTTACAATGGGTTTACTCACTTTTTTACTTTTTTTTTTTTACAGTGTAGCTTGGTTTCGTACAGGGACACATTTAAAGTGACAAGCAGACAGTCATACTAATGCTTTTTATTAATATTATGCAATATTATTCCTGTAATATATACAGTTAAAGTCAAAGTGATGTTTAATAGAGATTTTTTTCAACATCTTTAAAACATGAGTTTTAATAATAATTATTAATAATAATAATAATAATTAACTAATTTATTTGTCTTTGCTATGATGACAGCACATAATATTTGACTAGATATTTTTCAAGATACTAGTATTCAGCTTAAAGTGACATTTAAATGTTAGGTTAACTAGATTAATTAACTAGGCATCTGATTGGACAACAGTGGTTTGTTCTGTAGGGAGGATTGAATAATATTGACCTTAAATTGGTTTAAAATATTTAAAAACTTATTTTATTCCAGCCAAACAAAACCTAATATAACTTTCTCCAGAAGCAGAAAATATTATAGGAAATACTGTGAAAATTCCCTCAGTCTATTAAACAGCACTTGGAAAATATAAACAATTTAATAAAATCAAAAATAATAACAGAAGGGAGAATTATTTTGACTTCAACTGTATTGGAATTCTAAAATTAAGCAGTAATGTTTCCTGCTTTATGGGTTTATGTATTTATTTGCTTTTATAACATGGTTACAACATAATAGTAGCAGTAGAAGTAATAATAATAATAATAATAATAATAATAATAATAATAATAATAATAATACTTATCATTTAGACACATTATTTAGGTAGCCAAAAGATGTAGTCAAATCTTTAATCATTTACTCATATTCATGCCATGCCAGTTGTACAAATATTTCATTAGTAACAGGGTTACAATATAATAGAAGAAGTAGTAATAATAATAATTAAACTAGGCGACACGGTGGCTCAGTGGTTAGCACTGTTGCCACAGCAAGAAGGTCACTGGTTCGAGTCTCGGCTGGCACAGTTGGCATGTCTGTGGCCGTAGTGTATGTGTGAATGAGTGTGTATGGGTGTTTCCCAGTACTGGGTTTCAGCTGGAAGGGCATCCGCTGTGTAAAACATATGCTGGATGAGTTGGTGGTTCATTCCACTGTGGCTTTAATCTTTAACTCATATTCATGCCATGCCAGTTGTACAAATATTTCATTAATAACATGGTTACAATATAATAGTAGAAGTAATAATAATAATAATAATAACTTATCATTTAGACATTAAGTAGCCAAATTGGTTTAAAGAACAAAAATGACAAATCTGTAATCATGTACTCATAGTCATGCCATCCCAGACGTACAATAAATTGATTTTATAACATGATTACAACATAATAGTAGTAGTAGTAGAAGTAATAATAATAATAATAATAATAATAATAATAATACTTATCATCATCATTTAGACACATTATTTAAGATGTAGTCAAACAAAAATGACAAATCTTTAATAATTTACTCATATTCATGCCGTGCCAGCTGTACAAAGATTTCATTAATAACAGGGTTACAATATAATAGAAGTAATAATAATAATAATAATAATAATAATAATAATAATAATAATAACTTATCATCATTTAGACATTAAGTAGCCACATTGGTTTAAAGAATTAATCAAACAAAAATGACAAATCTGTAATCATGTACTCAGTCATGCCATCCCAGACGTACAATAAATTGCTTTTATAACACGATTACAACATAATAGTAGTAGTAGAAGTAATAATAATCATAATACTTAACATAATTATTTAGATGCATTAAGTAGCCACATTTAAATACGTAGTCAAACAAAAACTACAAGTCTTTAATCATGTACTCATAGTCATGCCATCCCAGAGGTACAATAAATTGCTTTTATAACATGATTACAACATAATAGTAGTAGTAGAAGTAATAATAATAATAATAATAAAAATAATAATAATAATACTTATCATCATTATTTAGACACATTAAGTAGCCAAATTAGTTTAAATACGTAGTCAAACAAAAACTACAAGTCTTTAATCATTTACTTATATTCATGCCATCCCAGAGGTACAATAAATTGCTTTTATAACATGATTGCAACATAATAGTAGTAGTAGAAGTAATAATAATAATAATAATAATAATAATAATACTTATGATTATTTAGACACATTAAGTAGCCAAATTTGTTTAAATACGTAGTCAAACAAAAACTACAAGTCTTTAATCATGTACTCATATTCATGCCATCCCAGAGGTACAATAAATTGCTCATCCAACAAAAGACAAACTCTCTCATCCAATACTCCAGTAAAATAACCGTCTATTGTTGCATTCTTCTCGGCGGCTATTAAAGAAGCATCATTTCTTTTGAATTTGTCTAATAAAAGAATATTAAATGAAAATCAATGCCATGTATTATGTGGTAGAGCAAAAAATAAGCTGTCAGCTGTGTTATGTTTTATTTTAGAAAAGATCTGCAGTGTTGTAGAGCATCCAGATAGTTCAGCTCAATTAAAAAACCCATTTCTTCTTCTTCTTGCACAGCCCTGGTGTCGTCTTATAACCACCATCTATAATTACTTTGTGGTGACCAATTTTTTCTGGATGTTTGTGGAGGGCTGCTATCTTCACACGGCTATTGTGATGACATATTCTACAGACAAGCTTCGGAAATGGGTCTTCCTCTTCATTGGATGGTGTAAGCTGATTTCTACTTTTTTTGAGGCATAATCATCTGCAGTTTCCATTAGTTGTGAATTAGAAAGCTGAAGTGTAATCTGGGTGGCACGGTGGCTCAGTGGTTAGCACTGTGGCCTCACAGCAAGAAGGTCGCTGGTTCGAGTCCCGATTGGGCCAGTTGGCATTTCTGTGTGGAGTTTGCATGTTCTCCATGTGTTGGCGTGGGTTTCCTCCGGGTGCTCCGGTTTCCCCCACAGTCCAAACACATGCGCTATAGGGCAATTGGATGAACTGGCCGTAGTGCATTTGTGTGTGTGTAAATGTGAGAGTGTATGGGAGTTTGCCAGTACTGGGTTGCGGCTGGAAGGGCATTCGCTGCGTGAAAACATATGCCGGAATAGTTGGTGGTTCATTCCGCTGTGGCGAACCCTGATACATACGGGACTAAGCGGAAGGAAAATGATTGAATGAAAGTGTGATCCGCTGTTCAGCAAACTTTAAAACTAGATAATTTTTTCAGTCTTTTAAGTGTCATCTTGCAAAATTTGCCAAAAAAAACATGCTCAGGTCATAATCCATCCAAATTAAGAGACATTGTGTTATTTTAAATGTTGTGGTTCATAAGATTAATTAAAAACAAAGAGATGAATTGGATTATTTTATTGAAAGCACTTTATTACAAAACTTTGAGCACAACAAACACTTAATACCACAATGCCTAAAACATGTTTGGATAGGAGAAGGGGATGAACGGAAGACAGCCTTTAACACCCTTTCTGGGTATTTTCAATATCTAGTAATGTCTTTCGGACTAACAAGAGCCCCCGAATATCTTCCAGACCCTTATAAGGGATGTGTTTATGTGTCTATTCTTATTGATTGTTCACATACGTGTGTACTGTAGTTGAACTGCAAAGCTACAGTACTGTTTAAGGTTTTCACTTGTGTGTAAAATGAAGATGCTTCCAGAAATAATGCAATAATATCTCCGCTTTTTTTTTTACCTGCAATGCAAACCTCACCTTTAACAGGAATTAATAAAACAATAATAAGACAATAGTAGGATTAAATAAGAAAATGAATGATGCCTCTGTAAGGAATTGTCACCTTAAGTGTAGATAAAGCAGAGCCAGCAGAAAATTGCTATTGAAGGAAAGCCACATTGAACCCACAGGTGGAGCACTGGAAACCAATTGTGCACTTTGGGTTTTTCTGCACAAGTTGCTTCCACTTGAAGGGAAAGGAGCCTTCTGGAAGCTTGGCAAAAAAAACATTGATTAAAGACCAGAAGTAGTCAAAGAAGCCCTTTTAAAAAGCCAAACCCTAACTTAAAATTGGTGTTTAGAAAGAAATAAATAGAAATAAATAAATAAAAGTAATGTAAAGTAAAGTAATTAATAAAAATAAAACAAAAGAAAATAAAACATTAAATAAAATAAAAGTAAAATCAATAAAAACTAAAAGAAAAACCCATAAAAATAAAATAAATACAAAAATAAAACAATAAAATGCATAAATAAATACATACTTAAATTGCTAAAAATAAAATAAATACATATATAAATAAATATATGCATCAAATAAACTAAACAAATCAGTGTTTAGAAAGGGGATAACCCTTTTCTCTTAAATAAAATAGGGCAGCACGGTGGCGCAGTGGGTAGTGCTCTCGCTTCACAGCAAGAAGGTCGCTGGTTCGAGCCTCGGCTGGGTCAGTTGACATTGCTGTGTGGAGTCTGCATGTTCTCCCCGTGTTAACGGTGGTTTCCTCCGGGTGCTCCGGTACAGGTGAATTAAATAAGCTAAATTGGCCGTAGTGCATGTGTGTGAATGAGTGTGTATGTTTCCCAGTGATAAGTTACAGCTGGAAGGGTATCCGCTGCGTAAAGTATATGCTGGATAATTTGGCGGTTCATTCCGCTGTGGCTTACCCCAGATTAATAAAGGGACTAAGCCGAAAAAGAAAAGGAATGAATGAATGAATAAAATAAAATACAAATAAATGCATACATACAGTAAATGCATGAAAAATACATACATAAATAATGCATAAAATAAACTAAACTGAACTAAACTAAACAAAAAATATACATAAATAAATGCATAAAAATAAACTAAATTAAACTGAACTAAACTAAATGCATAATTAAAAATGTTTTTTTAAATGCATGAACATACATAAACAAAAGCATCTAAATAAATGCATCTAAATTAATGTATCTAAACATATGCATCTAAATAAATGCAGCTAACTAAATAATATAAATAAATGCATCTAAACATATGCATCTAAATAAATGCAGCTAACTAAAT
>CAIGQW010055679.1:5938164-5949870 GCA_903798125.1 Danio choprae | reverse complement strand
ACTTACATTCTGTACAGTTCACTACTGTAATGTGCACTGCAGTATGGATATTCGTACTATATTTACAGTAACTTACTGTATATTGGGAATTTGCTGTATTCTACTGTAAGTAAAAGCAGTACTGCTACTGTAAAAAGATAATAGACTTTTGAGTGTTAATCAGTGTTGTTTTTTTTATTCCATGGGTTAAAGTTTTATTTAAAATAGTAAATATACAATATACAATTATACAATGACTTGCCTAATTACCCTAACTTGCCTACACTGCTAGACTTTGCCGCAATTTTACAGTAACTTACTGCAAAAATCCCCAGTAAAATACTACTTACATTCTGTACAGTTCACTACTGTAATGTGCACTGCAGTATGGGTATTCGTACTATATTTACAGTAACTTACTGTATATTGGGGATTTGCTGTATTCTACTGTAAGTAAAAGCAGCACTGCTACTGTAAAAAGATGATAGACTTCTGAATGTTAATCAGTGTCTTTTTTTATTTTCCACGGGTTAGTTTTATTTGAAATGGTAAATATACAATATACAATGACTTGCCTAATTACCCTACCTTGCCAAGTTAACCCAATTAACCTTGTTAAGCCTTTAAATTGCACTTTAAGCTGAATATCTAGTCAAATAATCTAGTAAAAAAATGTTTAAAAAAAAGTTCATGAAATGACAGATTAACTGATGCTATGTTTGTCCTCTCTCCCTCTTTTTTCTTCCAGGGATTCTTTGTGTCGGTATTTTACTGCTTTCTTAATGGCGAGGTGAGTCAATGATGAGTGTAATTTCATGGATGGACAGAACTGGGAGATGACTATCAATACACAGGCCCTTTTCCACAGCCATATCACCCTTCACCTTATCTGCTCTCCGCCACCTTCCTCTATTACTGTGTGGGAGGCTGTTTACACTCACAAACACAGGAGGCGCACAGATATTTATCAGCCCCCTGCAAGCTGCTCTCTTTTAATGGGGTCATTTGATTGCCTATAGGAAGCCTCTTCAGTATCACTTGACACATCTGTCATTTTCTCCAGTGATTTTCCTCTTCTGTGGCCAAATAGGAGGGTGAAACTGGCATTATGTGCATGTGTTTGTGTCTGCCTTGTGTTTCTTACATTGTATATCCACACAGATAGAGTCATACCAGTACATTTTGACCTCGGTGGGTCATTAGTTTGCGTGAGAGAAACAAAAAACGGCTCATAAATCAAACAGAAATGTAGAAATGCAGATTATGAGCCCCCTTGTATATTGTTTCCCCAATTTCTGTTTAACAGAAAGATTCTTTTCGACACATTTCTAAACATAATAGTTTAATAACTCATTTCTAATAACTGATTTATTTGATCTTTGCCATGATTTTACTAGATATTTTTCAAGATACTAGTATTCAGCTTAGAGTGACATTTAAAGGCTTGATTAAAAGTTCGGGTAATTAGGCAAGTCATTGTGTAACAGTGGTTTGTTCTGTAGACAATCGAAAATGAAATATTGTTTAAGGGGGCGAATAATATTGACCTTAAAATGGTTTTTAAAAAAATTAAGAGCTGCTTTTATTCTAGCCGAAATAAAACAAATAAGACTTTCTCTAGAAGAACAAATATTATAGGAAATACTGTGAAAAATGCCTCACAGTGGTGCAGTGGACAGCACGATCGCCTCACAGCAAGAAGGTTGCTGGTTCGTATCCTTAAAATATCAAAAGTGTATTCGGACATGCCCTTAATGTTTCAGCGCCATGAGCTTTAGACTTTGTGCCTAGATCGTTAAAATAGAGCTCTAAAAGTCAAGTTAACTCAATGATTTTAAAACTGAGTAAAATCAACCTTTTGCATTTGAGGCAACATGTTTACTTACTTTTTTTTTAAGTAAATGAACTAATCGCTTTTTACAGTGTAGAATTGCAAGCTTTACATCAGTATTTATTTTTTGTACATATGTCTGTCCTTTATAATGGACAGTGGGTTGAAAGGGATAGTTCCCCCCAAAAATCTATTTACTCTCCCTCAAGTGGGTCCAAACTTCTTAAGAGTTTCTTCTTTCTGTTGAACACAAAAGAAGAGCTGAAAACACCTTTAATCATTGACTTCCATAGAGGAAACTGTGGAAATCAATGGTTACAGGTTTCCAGCTTTCTTCAAAATATCTTCTTTTGTGCTTGACTGGAAAAAAAGAAACTCATGAACGTTTGAAGCAAGTAAAGGGTGAGCAAATGATGACAGAGTTTTGATTTTTGGGTGAACTATTTGTTTTTGAATGTCTATCCATTATAGTAATGTGCAGTCTATATTAATAATAATAATATATAAAATATATAATATAATAATATATAGTTTTATGTTGGTGTATTGAAAGCACAGATGTTTTGACCTGATGTGCATTGAAATGGACAAACAAACAAAAAAGCAATTAATGATTATTGAATTAAATTCTTTTTAATTTGGTCTCATTTATTATTATTATTATTATTATTATTATTATTATTATTATTTATTAAGTATTTCAGAGAGTATCTATGTTGTCTACAGTGTGTAACAGGCTCATGCTAGTTCACTGGGATCAATGTTAAAAGATTTTGTAACACATTTTTTAAGATCAGTGTGAGGTGTTAAGACCTATGGGGTTGAGATACAGGCGACTGATTAGGAATTTTCTGAAAATCTGCAATCAGAGGGTCAGATTTTATTTAATACAAATAATCATATTCATATAAGTATATAATCATATAAATATTATTAGTAGTAGTTACTGTTGTTGCTGTTGTCTAAATATTTATATAATAACATGCTTAATTAAATAATAACAACAATTATTATTATTATTATTATTATTATTATTATTATTATTATTATTATTAATGTTATTACTACTTCTATTAATAATAATAATATTAAAGTTATTATTATTATTACTATTATTACTACTTCTATTATTATTAATAATATTAAAGTTATTATTATTATTATTATTATTATTGTTTTTGTTGTCTAATTCTTTATACAATTAAAAAATGCATAATTTAAATACTAATAACAATTAGTAGTAGTATTGTTGTCATCTAATTCTTTTAATAATAAAACATGCATAATTACATAATAACAACAACCACAACTATTATTATTATTAATATTATTATTATTATTATTGTTGTTGTTGTTGTCTAATTCTTTATATAATAAAAAAATGCATAATTTAAATAATAATAACAACTATTATTATTATTCTTGTGGTTGTCTAATTCTTTGAATAATAAAAATGCATAAATATTAATAACAACAACTATTATTATTATTATTATATAAAATCATATGTAATATTTAAAATCATACAAAATATTTAAAAGAAATCATAAAATAAATGAAAATCCGAGAATAAATGGCCATGTGTCAATTTGTAAAAATGGATATCAGCATATGCAAGATATCAGTATAGATGTGCGTATACAGATATATCATTTATAATTGAATTTCTCTGCCGGCTGAACATTTGTTCACTCTGATTCATACTAATGCATTTTAGTCATGCTGCAGTCTAATGGCCTCTCTCCTTGGCATCTGAATTGTTTCAGGGGTAATTATTTATCATTTTTGTTATGACCTCGGGTGAGATAATGCAAGAGCGTAGTCTTTTAATCAAGACGTCAAGCTCACCTTACTAAATATCTAGACCGTCAGCATGCAAACAAATCACGTCAGTCCCAATTGACTTTGCAAGTTCGGCCAGAAATAGAATAATGTGTTTAGATGAATCCCAACAAAATCCTCTCTCATGGCCGATCGACTAAACATTTCAAATGAAAAGCCCTAGATTACTTTGCTCTTTTTATATCTTCTTCTGTTTTATAAGCATTTTATGTAAGACTTTTGAACTAGAGATTAGGCCCATATTATTATTATTATTGTATTTTACACTATTCTAGGGAGAGCAATTCTTGCCAAAGAGTCATCGTTGTAATTCTTGTCAAATAAACATGCTGGGCGACAAGGTGGCTCAGTGGTTAGCACTGTGGCCTCACAGCAAGAAGGTCGCTGGTTCGAATCCCGGCTGGGTCAGTTGGCATTTCTGTGTGGAGTTTGCATGTTCTCCCTGTGTTGGTGTGGGTTTCCTCCGGGTGCTCCGGTTTCCCCCACCGTCCAAACACATGCGCGCGAGTGTGTGTGTGTGTGTGTGTGTGAATGAGTGAGTTGACCGTGTATGGGTGTTTCCCAGTACTGGGTTGCAGATGAAAGGGCATCCGTTGGGTAAAACATATGCTAGAACAGTTGTGGCGACCTTTGAAATAGAGACTAAGCCGAAGGACAATTAATGAATAAACAAAAAAATTATTCAATTAAAAATGACAAATTATATTAAAGTACATTTTATGAAAATTTTTATTACATTTATAATACAATTGAATAAAAAAATTATAATAAAATTAAATAATGCAAGACTTTTGAACTAGAGATTACGCCCATATTATTATTATTATTGATTTTTACACTAGGGAGAGCAATTCTTGCCAAAGAGTCATCGTTATTATTCTTGTAAATAAACATGCTTAAAGGATTATTATTATTATTATTATTATTATTATCAATGATGATTATTATTATCATCATCATCATCATCATCATCATCAATGATGATTATTATTATTATTATCATCATTATTATCATCATCGATGATGATGATGATTATTATTATTATCATCATCATCATCGGTGATGATTATTATTATTATTACTATTATTATTATCATAGATTATTATTATTATTAATAATTTTTGTAAAATAAGCATGCTTAAAGAATTCCTCCAGAATTTTTTTATTTAAGGTACATTTTAATTAAATTGATCATACAATTGGTGACACAGTGGCTCAGTGGTTAGCACTGTCGCCTCACAGCAAGAAGGTCGCTGGTTCGAGTCCGGGGTCAGTTGGCATTTCTGTGTGGAGTTTGCATGTTCTCCTCGTGTTGGCGTGGGTTTCCTCCGGGTGCTCTGGTTTCCCCCACAGTCCAAACACATGCACTATAGGGGAATTAAAGAAACTAAATTGGCCGTAGTGTATGAGTGTTTGTGTGTGTGTGAATGAGTGTGTGTGGGTGTTTCCCAGTACTGGGTTGCAGCTGGAAGGGCATCTGCTGTGTAAAACATGCTGGATGTTGTCGGTTCATTCTGATGTGGCGACCCCTGATGAATATACTCGTATACTCATGAATAAGAACTCATATAATAACGCTTGAAAAGCAACACTCCTAGAAGAGGAAGCTTAAAAGAGGCAAACTTATCCCAAAAGTCTGATAAGACTGATAGGATCCTTACCCTACTGCAACATCTGTGTTTAGAAGCATCAATACTATTGCAGCCACCCAAATAAAATCAGATTTACACCACTGGTTGATGCACTCTTGAGCAGTCTCAGACTTAAAATTAACAAAAAAAAAAAGAGAAGAAAACACCTTTGATATCCAAGTTTCAGTTATAACCTAAGGTAAAATCCAAATGCGATGGGCTCACAGATAAGGGCAAATCCTCTTAAAGGATGCCAAGGCCCACTAAAAGAGCATCTTAAGACTTGAGCGGATTGAACAGTGACCACATTATGCATTTATATCTAATATTATTGTAATCCTCAAGAAGGAACATGTGAGAGACATCTCTCAGTTATTTCTGAAGGAGATCAGTCTGGTAGGCCTGCAGTTTCACCTGTACAGGGATGCATTCAACTCGGGCTCAGTGGAGATACTATACGTGCCCAGGGATACAATTTTTGAAGCATGCTTGTAGCTTTTTTTATAAATCCCATAGAGGCTGTGAGAAATAGTGGAAAAGAGGCTAAATATGGCATCTGGAAGCTCAGGTTGAGTGTAATGTTGTGTGTAAATGTACATTTTGATCCGTCACTTGCCCTGATTTACTCACGGTATGTTTTTTCCCCTCATGCAATATTTTTTTCCTTGATACCAAGCAGTAGACGCAATTGAGGTGAATTCCACACCATTTGCACCATGCAGCAGTCATTTTGCAGTTTGCATTGGCTTTGTTTGTGACTTAAACATGCAAATGCTTAATTCTGCATTTGGTGCGAATCTCAAATACATGACTGGGCCAAGTTTGCTCATATGTGCCATTTATACGTTCTTCTCATGTGTGTCCAGGCAAACTGATCGCAGAAGAAAAATTGCCCATATGGAGGTAAACGTGTTTGTGTGTTTAAAGGTCCTGTGAAATTAAAATAAAATTAAAAAAAATTCTCATCAAATCTTCTGACCAATCAAATGCTTTCTAGCATCTGACATGCCCCGCCCCCTTCAAGACACTTCTCATTTGACGCGCTGAGCTTAACCAGTCATGAGGGGAAAAACATCCCCTGAATAAATCAGAGCAAGTGACACTGTGGTTCACATCTGGTGTGAGCCCAGCATTAGATGGCTGACTTGTTGCCTCGCTGCCCTATCAACCTTACAAATGGTTCTAAGAACAGTCAGGTATGGTTCCAGTGGTGGTTTCAGTTGTGTGAATGGCACGGCACAATTACAAACCTTCCTCTGCCTGGATTTCTAAGCATAGTTTGACAACCGTTCTGGACTTGTAGAGTGCACTTTCGGACTCATCCATATCAGTGATTTTGTACACCTGTTCAACTGCTCATTAACACAAATATATAATTAGCCAAGCACAGAGCACCAACCCAATGTGGTCAAGAGAATCTGCTGAAGTTCAAATCAAGCATAAGAATGGGGTACAAAGCTGATTTCAATGACTTTAAATCTGGTATACAATCCATGGGGAAAAGGTTGCACATTTTGACTGAATTATAAGCATGCGTCTTATTTGGATTGTGTTTCTGCTAGTCCAGATTCCACTTATCCACATCAAGAAATAACATCCAAAAGCTTTGCATAAGCCATAGACAAATGCACTCACTCACTGCGTGTGGGTAAAGTGTTTGCCAGCTTATTCCTATAAGCTGGCATCACAATGCACTTTTCGACCCATTGAAAAGGGGTGGAAATATTTTGGCAAATAGAACAAAATGAACGAAATGACTTTAAAAAAAGATTCGTTCGTCTCAATGAACGAGACTCAATGGTCTGAGTCGGTAAAATGATCTTCAGTTCAATTTCTCCAGAACCTCAGCTTATGGAGAGTCTTGGTGACCACAGAAGTGGAGCGAAGGGGTATTGCTGATTGCAAGGAGAAGCCTCGAGTGAAGCAAACTAATCTCGAAAAGATCACAGTAGGAGCAGTTCAATAAGCCATGAAGTGTCGCTTGTGATTGCCAAACAAATAATACCTACTGTGCATGTTCATAGTAAAGCAAGTGCACTGAGACAAAGCCCAGCAACAAGGAATTGCATTCTACTGTGATAACAGTATAAACAATAAGGGGGGCAGATTTTCTGAAGCAGCAGCAATACTACAGGTGGATCTTAAGCCCAAGGACAGACCAGGGTGGTGTTTGAGCATCAGTTGGCTCTAGTCAGACAACTCCAGCTGTTTTTTGGAAAGATTCTGCTTGTGAAATCAGCAGGGGAGTTCATCACAATGAAAGAGAACTCCAATTGGCTATTAAAGTCCACATAAACCTGAAGCTGCAACCTTTTTTTCCATATTGTGATGCAGTTCCTAGAGAAACAGAATATCAAATGAGAAAACAGTGGGCGTGGCTTGTTTTTTTTTCTACTGCGAGCTGATTGGATGTAGTAAAGTAGGCATTTCATTCAGACTCCTCCACCTCACCATTTCTGTTTGTTGTCAAAACTGACAGTTGAAGGGGCGTGGTTAAGTATGTTAGCCACGCCCAATCTCTCAGACAGACACATTTTCAGATTTCAATTAAAGATCACAAGATTTCACCACAAAACCAGCAATGTGAGCTAACAAAATCATATAGTTAGTTTTGATTTCATTTGTACTTTAAGGGGAGCATTTTCTAAATGTATTTTTAGCCAACTATAGATAGTTTTCATGTGACGTCACACCATTATGGGCCTGCCCCAAATGGAAAAAAAGAGGGTTCATGCAAATAATGGGAAACAGAAATGCATTAGATGAATAAATCCTGACGTAGTGAACAGTACAGCCATGTCACTCCATTATGTTAGCCTTGTTCCAATTTGGGAAACATCCGCAACTTGTTTCTCTAACGAGGCAACATAATGAACTATGGCAGCACATCAGCAAGTTCCAACTGGCAAAAGCAAAGCAACAACAACACCTTCGTGTGCCTGTCACTGCAGTTTTCAACTTTTTTTATATGAATCTTTCTTTAGTTATCCAAAAGAGGAAGATCATGTGCTGACAATGCCAGTGCTATTCACAGCTTAGCAAACATGCATCAAAAAAAGCTACACAAAAATCTGTTAGTAATGAGCATGACTTGGTGTAAACAATGATAAGAGCAAGCTGATAAAACCAATGCCAAATATAGACTACCGCCACCTGCTGGTACTGGAGACATGTGGTCTCTCACTCTGGCATGTAGAAGGCATGCTAATTGGCCATTAACTGCAGTATGTCCAGTGTGTTTTAGGCCAACTTGTTTTGTTTGCTCTGACACCGGTGATGTAACGCAATGCCACATTTGGATTTCCTAAGCACTAGTTCTTTGGCCTGGGTTCGGTCTGTACCTACACTTTTTCTACAACCCCAAACCAGAATAAGCTGAAACAGTATGGAAAACGCAAATAAAGAAAGTAGTGATTTCCACTTGTATTTCATTGCAGACAAAATGAACACAAAATATTTCATGTTTTGTCTGGTCAACTTCATTTCATTTGTAAATATACAGCATTTCCTGTCAATTTAAGGCTAATAATCAGGTAAAATGGGTAAATAATGATGTGATTTAAAACATGTCAACAGGTCACTGTAATTATGATTTGGTACAAAAGCAGCATCCAAGAAAGGTCTAGTCCTTTAGGAGCAAAGATGGGCCGAGGATCGCCAGTTTGCCAACAAATATGTGAGAAAACTTGTTTAAAAACAATGTTCCTCAAAGAAAGATAGGAAGACATTGGAATATTTCACATTCAACGGTGCATAAGACTAAGATTTGCTAAATTAGGTCAGTTTTGAGACACTTGGTTACTTAAGAGTACTTACCTAAGAAGGTATTGGCAATATAAGGTAACTACATGGGCTAGGGTCAGGAGTTGGCTTAGGAATAGTATCTGTTATAACCTAGTTATGAAACGATTATAACAAGTACTACAGTATGTACATGTTTAACAGAACTGTAAAATAAAGTGCTACCAAACCAAAATAGATACATATAATTTAAGATTTTTACGTTCATATATACACACAATGACATATACAAATGACAACGGCAAAGTTTGTGATTCCCATGATGTTACATTGAATATTCATTATTAGTAACATGTAGATATTGTTGTAAGAATGGAAATTATCATATGCATTTGTTTAAATTTGTCTTTTTCACCAAAAAGGCCCATACGGTTTCTGATAAAGATCAGGGACTGGGTAAGATGTGTGTGTACCTTGGGGGTTTTACGATGTGGTCACATGTTAATTGGTTGGTCAGTTTTTCAATGTCTCAGTATTTGGGCTTTGGTCACATGGTCAAGTAAGGAAAAAAATGGACTGTAGACTTTGCTCTTTCTTTTTTCCTGCTCTGTGTAGCTCTGTGGTATTTAGCCTACTTGTTAGAGCAACCAACTCCTATGCGGAAAGATCCCAGCTCAATGCGGGTTGGGTGGTGTAGGACCGGCGGGGTTACATTGGTGCCATGACCCGGATGGGAGTGAGGTTTAGGGGGGTGAGTGTAGCAGAGGCCAGCTAGTGAAGTGCTGTGCAGGTAAACCTCGCTCCTCTAACCTCAAAAAGTGTTTCAGCAACAGACGCTTGAGGCCATGGTCTTTAGCCTCCTTGTTAGAGCAATCGACTCCCTTGCAGAAAGCCGGTTCTATCCCAGCTTGGAGCGGGTTGGGTGGTGTAGGACTGGCGGGGTTACATCTGCTCTTTTCTACTCTGGAGTCATTCTTCATTTGCTACTGCAATCTTGCTCTCTCTTTGGGCCTGATGCCTCTTTCACACTAGCAGCGTCTTTGTAGCTGCCTGTCGCTCTGGGTGGAGATCTGCTACAAACACAGGTCTGTGTAGGTCTACAGCACGGAGAATACAACCGGCCCCTACAGGAGCTGAGAGAGGATCACGTGAGCTCTACTGGTGCTCCTGTTGGCTGTCGCTCAAGAAAGTCAATCTTCATTCGCGTAATGTTGAAGGACTCAACTTTGTCGCGTTGCTCAACATGCCCACCTGGACACCAACGGTCGCTTGCGTAGACAGAGGTCGGCGGAAGTCGCTCACTCCATTGAAATGAATGGTCGCTTTGCCGCTGTGAGTCGCTCGTACAGTGAAAGAGGCTTTACTTATTCTATTGCTCCATATTGCATATATACAATACAATACAATCACATAATAGCCACACTCTCCCACATTTTTAGCTATTATAGCTGCCCTTATTTCTGTTTTTAATATAAGATTGCAGAAGTGGTTGTCACTGTTACTACCAATAAATGAATAAATCCACCAAACAATTTCTGTACTACTTGTTATATGTTGCCTAAGTTTAGACCTACAAATCTGCTTCTGTTTATATAGAGAGAGAGATATATAAAGATATAAAGATATAAAACTACTAACACATTAGTTTAAGTAACAATTCATGCCTTTTTTACTGGCTTATTACCTGCCTACTAATAAAATATTAACTGTTTATTAGCACTTAAAACGTAAGTTATAAGATATTATTTTACATCCCTAATCCTCTACCCAATACCTAAACTACCTTACTAACTATTAATAAGCAGCTAGTTAGTCGCTTAGTGAGCTAAAAGTTTTAGTCCATGGTTTGTTAACTGTACATTAAAATAAAGTGTGACCTTTTTTATATTTATCTTTATGCTGCAAGTGTCAGGCAAGCTTTCGTTCTCTTGTTGTTCAGCGATTTACTGGATCATTTATTGTTTCTGTTACATCACCCAACCCTTCTAAAGTTTAAAGCCATGAACGTTTGCCATGGCATTTCCCTGTAAAATCTCTTTGAGAGATGTCTCAATGTATTTTTTCTTTTAACACAGTCTTCAGCCCCCGAGGCAGCAAAGCCACACTAAAGCATTGTTTGATTTAGTGGATTGGCCATTATGTTCTTAGAGTACTAACAATACACTTTTTTTGTATATAAAGGGTCTCTTATACAATGCTTTTATGAACAACCTCTTGTTAAGCTATGTTTTGGAGGCTTTTGTGCATTGCTCTTATGTACTGTGTCATGCACAAGCTTGTAGGATGGAGGTGTGGTTCATATTGTCAAGTGGCGGTTTTGATCTCAGTCTCTCAGCTCTCATTTGTTTGTGTTTTTCTCTCTTTCCGCGTGCACAGCTTGTTTGGCTGTCTCTTCGGTTCTTTTGATTAGTCTGCTGTTTAATCTCCTTCATTTCTCTGTTTAGTTGCCAAATGATTTTTTTCACTCTACTATACTACTTTTTTTCTACTTCGGTTGCTTTTCTTCACACCATGGCAAGCTCAGATCTGATATGTCCGTATTTTTATACACTGACTTTTCCCCGCCTTCGCCTTTTTAAATGAAAACACAAAAGGGCGACACGGTGGCTCAGTGGTTAGCACTGTCGCCTCAAAGCAAGAAGGTCACTAGTTCGAGTACCGGCTGGGTCAGTTGGCATTT
>CAIGQW010055679.1:5886382-5924661 GCA_903798125.1 Danio choprae | reverse complement strand
AATATTGTTGGTTATATTGGTTATATTATTGGTTATATTAAATATGAGTAGCGAATATTGTTGGTTATATTGGTTATATTATTGTTAATATCGAATATGAAGAATGAATATTGTTGGTTATATTAGTTATATTAAATATGAATAACGAATATTGTTGGGTTATATTATTGGTTATATTGAATATGAATAACAAATAATGTTGGTTATATTATATATGAATAACGAATATTGATAGTTATATTGGTTATATTAAATATGAATAGCAAATATTGTTGGTTATATTATTGGTTATATTAAATATGAAGAACAAATATTGTTGGTTATATTATTGGTTATATCGAATATGAATAACAAATAATGTTGGTTATATTGAATATGAAGAATAAATATTGTTGGTTATATTGGTTCTATTATTGGTTATATTAAATACGAATAACGAATATTGATGGTTATATTATTGGTGATATCGAATATGAATAACAAATATTGTTGGTTATATTGTTTATATTATTGGTTATAGTGGAATATTGGTGGTTTCTCACTGGTGAAATGCTTCGGATAAAAAATCTGCTCAAAGTAAAAGCGTAGTATTACAATACATATTTTCACTCTCATTTGTGTAGCTTCTATACCATACTGTGGCATTTATATAATGTACGTCTTTCTGCGATGAATGATATCATAGGTGAACTTCTTCCAATGTTGTTTTTAATCTCTTAAGCTAATTCCTGTGTAGGTGTGAGTGCTCGTTTGGCTAATTAAAAGCTTACCCGTTCAGGCGCATCGCTCTATTATGGGAAGACGTGATTATTTTCTGCCATTACGGATCTCTGGAGTCAGACTCTTGAAGCTAATTTTGACAAGCACTATACCTTTATCTGTCCGTACAGCTTAAGCGGAGCTATGGGAATTCAATTATCAGCGTGCTTTTACTCTAAATAAACGGCACAATGACAAGGAGGTCAAAAAGCTTTAAGTGGTTGCTCAAATTAATATGCAGAACGGACTGACTCTTGAAAGAGCAGTGTTACATATCACAAAGTCCAACAAAAACCTATTGAAGAACTTTATGCAGGATCAGAATGTCATAAGATTTTAGCCCGAGCTGTCAGAAAAGTGTTTGCCCCCTTTTCATTTTTACAACCAGCCCTCTGCATTTAAATTAATGCATAAAGCAGACCATTTATACGAGATCTAGGTGTCGCTAGAGTGTGTATGTGAAGTTTCAGCTCAAAATACCCCATAAATAATATTCTACAACTCTCTGAATCTGCCCCTTTTAGGGTTTGATCGTAATTGTGCCATTTTGGTGACTGTCGCTTTAAATTCAAATGAGTGCTCTTTTCAAAAGAGGGCGGAGCTACAAATGCCTGTGTGTCAGCATAGTGGCAGATTCAAAAACAAGACTAATGTCCTATGCTAATGAGGGAGAGATGGTCACTAGTGGGCGGGGCTTAACTCCTCTGATGACACAGACAAAGAGAGAATGTCAATCAAAGTGTTTCTGCAGTTTTTATCAAGTCTGATTATTAAAAAAAAAAAGAAAATGAATACATTTTTACCATTTAAAGCTGGTTATAATCACCGACTGTTGCCATACAACGGTGTTTAAACCCCTTATAAAAGTGGTTTTTGCACATTAGGTCCCCTTCAAAGCCATTATTAATGTTAACTGATGATTCAAAGCTTGTAGAATATATAATATGTAAATATAACATGTATAAATAATTATAACTCATATAACAAATAAATTATTAGCAACAAAAGAGGATTTTGACATGCATTAAATGTAAACGGCTTTAATTTGGAGCAAAAAAAGAGACTTGGGAATGGGGGAGTGGTTTTATTGCATCAGATGACTTTATAGTCACAGCTGATTGGCCCAGTTTGGTTTTGCGATCTCTAACCCAAAATAAAACCTGCTCTGGAGCAGATTAGCCATGTAATGCAAGTTACCATAGTGACAAAACCCAATAAAACAACCACCAGCACAGGGTTTACTCAAACTAAATGCGAACTTACCCGAGTAAAAACCCAAACTATGTTGCTCAGTCACTCTGTAAGAAAGATAAACAAATGCTGTTTTGTCAGAGTAAGAACTAGTCCGGGGTGGCTCAGTGGTTAGGACTGTCGCCTCACATCAAGAAGATCACTGGTTCGAGTCCCGGCTGGGCCAGTTGGCATTTCTGTATGGAGTTTGCATGTTCTCCCCGTGTTACATGCGCTATAGGTGAATTGGATTAACTAAATTGGCCGTAGTGTATGAGTGTGTGTGTGAATGTGAGAGTGTGTGTTTCCCAGTACTGGGTAGCGGCCGGAAGGGCATCCGCTGTGTAGAACATATGTTGGAATGGTTGGTGGTTCATTCCGCTGTGGCGACCCCTGATAAATAAGGGACTAAGCCGAATGAATGAATGAATAATTCCACTAAGTGAACACTGTTTTACACTTTGCATGGTCATTTTAAATTTAGATTTAGGTTTTTATGGTGCCGTTATTATTTTATTAAATACATTTTTTACACTTCTGGAAGTCTTTTCTGCACTTTTCATTGATTTTTTCCTCTTTACCTTTTAGCCACATCCAGCCACACATCTTAGTGGAAAGGCTAAAGTGTGTTCATATCATTGATTCTGGTCTGATATGTTGGATGATGGATTTTTTTTAACCGGTAGGTCACACCGTGTGAAAGTCAACAGGGTTTTGTGTGATAAGCGGTTATCCTCTACTGGCTCGTCATAGGTGTGTGCGTTTTTCACCTTTTCTGCTTGTGCTTTATAACAACGTTTGTTAAATCCCTGTTTAGACCTGGTGTTAAGACGTGTTGTGTTCAATCAGATCACAGAAAAGGGAGACATTAATGCTTTTACTGGCATTTTCCTGGACTCCTTTGTCCACTTTTGACCCATTTTCAGATTTCTTTCAGGGAGAGCCCATGTGAAAAAAATACTCTAATAATGTATACACTCACCGGCCACTTTATTAGGTACACCTTACTAGTACCTGGTTGGACCCCCTTTTGTCCATCCTACAGAACTGCCTTAATCCCTCATGGCATAGATTCAACAAGGTACTGGAAATATTCCTCAGAGATGTTGGTCCATATTGACATGAGAGCATCACGCAGTTGTTGCAGATTTGTCGGCTGCACATCCATGATGCGAATCTCCCGTTCCACCACATCCCAAAGGTGCTCTATTGGATTGAGATCTGGTGACTGTGGAGGCCATTTGAGTACAGTGAACTCATTGTTATGTTAAAAAAAAACAGTCTGAGATGATTCGCGCTTTATGACATGGTGTGTTATCCTGTTGGAAGTAGCCATCAGAAGATGGGTACACTGTGGGTCATAAAAGGATGGACATGGTCAGCAACAATACTCAGGTAGGCTGTGGCGTTGACACGATGCTCAGTTGGTACTAATGGACCCAAAGTGTGCCAAGAAAACGTCCCCCACACCATTACACCACCACCACCAGCCTGAACCATTGATACAAGGCAGGATGGACCCATGCTTTCATGGTGTTGATGCCAAATTCTGACCCTACCATCCGAATGTCGCAGCAGAAATCGAGACTCATTAGACCAGGCAACACTTTTCTAATCTCCATTTGTCCAATTGTAGCCTCGGTTGCCTGTTCTCAGCTGACAGGATGGCACCCGGTGTGGTCTTCTGCTGCTGTAGCCCATCCGCCTCAAGGATGGACGTGTTGTGCATTCAGAAATGCTCTTCTTTATACCTCGGTTGTAACGAGTGGTTATTTGAGTTACTGTTGCCATTCTATCAGCTGGAACCAGTCTGGCCATTCTCCTCTGACCTCTGGCATCAACAAGGCATTTGTGCCCACAAAACTGCCGCTCACTGGATATTTTCTCTCTTTTGGACCATTCTCTGTAAACCCTAGAGATGGTTGTGCGTGAAAATCCCAGTAGATCAGCAGTTTCTGAAATACTCAGACCAGCCCGTCTGGCATCAACAACCATGCCATGTTCAAAGTCACTTAAATCACCTTTCTTCCTCATTCTGATGCTCGGCTTGAACTGCAGCAGATCGTCTTGACCATTTCTACATGCCTAAATGCATTGAGTTGCTGCCATGTGATTGGCTGATTAGACATTTGCGTTAACGAGCAGTGGGGGGGGGGGGGGGGGGGGGGGCATGTTGCGAACGTTCAGTGTGGGGGGGATGAGCGTGTCGCGGACGTTCAGTGGGGCTGGTGGGCTCAATGCATTGCCGTGGGCCCTTAGAATCGTCCTAACTTTCCCCCCCTAGCAGCGCCCCTGGTGACAGTATATAAGAAGTTGTACTAATCGATTTATTCTTATTTCTATGTTTTTAAAAAGATGTTTACTGTGTTTTTATTTCAAGAGATAGTTCACCCAAAAACCCCAAATTTCCGCACCTGTGCATTTACAAAAGAGCAGTCATTGACATTCATAGTAGGAACAAAACATCTCACAGAACAGCTCTCTTACTTCAGTATATCCTCCTTTGTGTTCAACAGAATGAAGACAAACATGTCTGCGCTGCAAAAATGCTTTTTTTATTTTTTTACTTTTTGAATGAACGAACAAGAATGAAACTTGAGCCACAGAAAACCTCATTTTCATATCCATCTACAGGGAGCAGGATTGTGATTATGGATATTTGCCACATACTGAAATTAATGTAAACATGCCACAGGCATATACGCCCATATTTATTATTGGAGTTATTTTAAAGCTGTTAACTGAAACTACTTTTCTGATGATGTTCAGCCAAAAGGAGGGTCTCCATGCGGCAGACAAGGTCAAAAATAAACAATTTTGAGCCTATACACAAAGACTAACTAAATAAAAAACTAAATAAATAAAAAACTAAACTAAATAAATAAAATAAATGAACAAAATGAATAAATAAATAAATAAATAAAAAAAAATAAATAAAAAAATAAAAACAAAATAAATCAATAAATAAAAAGAATAAAAAATAAATAAACAAAACATACATAAACTAAACATACGAACAAAATGAATAAATATATAAAAACAAAATGAATAAATAAATAAAGAATAATAAAAAAACTAAATTAATAAATTTAAAAAATAAATAAATAAACTAAACATACGAACAAAATGAATAAATAAAAAATAAAAACAATAAATAAATATAATAAATAAATAAATAAAAATCTAAATAACAAAATAAATAAACAAATTAAATAAATAAATAAAATAAATAAAATAAATAAATACATACATACATACATACATACATACATACATACATAAACAAAACGTGAACAAAATAAATAAATGAACATAAAATAAATAAATAAATAAATAAATGAACTAAATAAAATAAATAAATAAATAAATAATCTTAATAAACAAATAAATAAAAATCTAAATAATAAAATAAAATAAATAAATAAACATATATATATATATACACACATTTTTTTTTTTCCAATTGATGAGTGATTTTGTGACAGCATTTCTCAAAACGTCTGGCATTATTTGCTTCAGCTCTTGTGTTTTGTTATTAATAGCATGAATTGACTTAAACTAAAGTGTCACCAACATTTATAATGCACAAGATAACACTTTTATGGTGCAAATATACATGGGTGGTGAGTGAAAAACATTCCCAAAATAAGAAATTAAAACCTTGATTCAGACTGCAATAAAAATCCCCAACATCCCGATGTAAATGGTGAAAATTCCTCATGTCCACCTGAACAAATACCATCCGAATGGAGCTTTAGATGCTTCATTCATTCGATGCATGATGTAATGCATGCAATTTCAAAACTTTGTGGATTTCGGTGATAAAATACCCAGCGGCCTTCCAGTGACCCTGCAGACTGACAATCCCATTCTGGAAACAAAGCCACTTCACACCCTCAAAACAGAAGTGAGGTGTTCTTGTTATGTTTGTGGAGGCATAACCTAGAATAATAAATCTTGTCAGCATGTTTGTATGGGCTGTATGCTTTGTATAGATACACGATTTGGCACTTAAACATTGTTGCTGCTTTTTCAAACTATTTATTTAAAATGAGCTGAAACATGACAATCATTGAGGGTTTTTTTTTAGTCAACTTAATTGCTTTATGTTCAATCCACTTAAATAAGTAAAAACAATTAAGCTAATTCAATGTGAAGGAATTGATTGTTTACAGTGCGTTTTGTAATCTGTCCTTGCAAAAAGTTCATTTTTTGCTAACATTGCCAGTGTCCTAATCTGGCTGGACTTGAGAAGTTTATGTCATGATTAATATTCATACCTGATCACATGAAGTTTAACATTAGACATCTGGCGGACGTTCGAACGGCGTCTATTATACCGACGGACGCAATATACACATCAATGCCTCAAAGCAATCAGAGCACAGCGCAGCTAACCCTAACAGACTTTGTGAAGAGAGGTGCTATACATGTAAAATCAAGACTTCATTAAAAGGGCATAATTGGACTCCTTTTAAGCCTGCAGGGCAAACATCCAGTAATGCATTACAATTATCTAGCCGTGAGGTCATAAATACACGCATTAGCGTTTCTCTATCAGACACCGAGAGCATGTCGTAATGTCTTTAAAGATGCTTTGTCAGTCCTCAAGTAAGCATTTTAAGGATAGCTTCTAATTTGTGATGAGATACAATCACATTATTCAGATAAAGTGCCAATAAAGATGCCTTGCTGATAATAATGCTATATGCTAATAATGCAATATGCTAAGTTTTAGCATTTGTTTTTGTATTTGGACCAGTATGACATAGAAGTGTTACACTGTACATGTTAATGAACAGTTTCCATATTTTGTCATTCACAAGTGTTTTCTGTTTATTTATGGCTATGCATTGTATTATGGGATGTCGATCTCCGCCCTGTCGACTTTCGATAATGAAAATATAACTGCGCATTTTAACAAAGTGACTATTACTACAGTTTTAGTGGTTTGAAACATTATATTGTTAAATAAATAGTATATAGAGAATTAAGTATGTAAAATAACAGGAAAAGTACTGGCAGTTTATTACCAGGTGTTAGTATCGTAATTTACAACACCAAAGGAGAAAATAGATCACTTCAAACTAATATTGTTGTTTGTTTTAATTAAATGCCATGTCAGCAACCAAGGCTATTTTCATGGCAAGAACATTTCAATAATAAATATACAATTAAAAACAACTTACAAATGAATACATAAATTAAATAAGATTTTTAGCGTTAATACATGATAAAAATTCTAATATTTTTCCTGGTGTCACTTTGTTAAAAATGTCCTTAAGAGAGTTCATTTCATTAAAAAAAAGTCTTCTGGAGTCATTAAAAGCAGGACAGTCCAGTAAAATGTGTTTTACAGTAAGAGGAATTGTGCAATACAAACATTGAGGGGGGTCTTCATCTTTATCAATACGACATCTGCTAAAAATCACTTGATCAAATCTGGTCTTAAAATATCTTAAAATTCTGTTTTGAGATTTCAGGTTGGATTTCATGTAGTTTATTATTTTCCAATGCATCCCACTCCTCTTGCCACTTATTCAAAATGTAAACGTTGATAAAAGGTCTCATCTCTGAAGGAGGAATTTGGCATTTGTTCACCGCTTGCTTCAAAGCGTCCTTAGCAGCAGCAGCAGCTCGCTCATTTCCTGAAAGCCCAACATGTCCTGGAACCCAGCAAAATATAATATGAAAAAACTGGTTTTGTAGATGGTGAACTTTGGTTAAAATACTCTCTATCAAAGGATGATCGTTTTTTGAAGAGTCCATCACTTGGAGGCATGATTTGGAGCCTGTAAAAATGATGGAGTTTTTTTGTTGGACATTCTCTATATATTCCAATGCTAAAAGTAAAGCACGGGCTTCAGCTGTGAATATTGAACATTCTTTAGGCAGTCTGATTCCATAACTTTGCTGTCCAGTCACCATTGCTGCTGCTACGCCATTTTCCACCTTTGAACCATCTGTAAATATTGGTGAGTGTAGAGAATATTGGTTTCTACTTTAAACTAATAGAAAAGTTAATAAAAGTCACTCTGTCAGACTTAAAAAGTTGTTGGAGGAAAGATCAAGATGCCTCAATGCAGTTAAAAAGCATAAATAATTAAAAAAACAAATCATGAATTACAAAATATGGAAAGTTGTTTGTTTATGGATGTTTCTATAGCGTACAACGCTCAATTTGCCAGCTCTGCAACCTATTTTTCAACAGTATAAATTGGAATTAAATTGTTTTGGAAAAGCAGGTCTTCACCGCCATCTGCTGTATCGAGAGAAGACGACGACGACGACTAATATGGCGCTGCTTTAGATTAAGTCCATTTATATGTAAGGGAGAGCGGGGATGAAAGGAAGTGGGACGAAAGCAACAAAACGAGTCGATTTTTCAGATTGGATTCAGATGTTTTATAAAAATTGATGCATATTGTAGACAATTTGACCATTTTTGCATTGTTGGATTGCTTCTGAAGCACTTGATGTTTATTTATATACAGTTTAATATTTCTGTAAAGATAAAGGACAAAATACTTCTGCAGTTAACATTAACAAGGGGCGGTGTGTGGCACAGTGGGTAGCGCTGTCGCCTCACAGCAAGAAGGTTGGCTGGTTAAAGTCCCGGCTGGGTCAGTTGGCGTTTCTGTGTGGAGTTTGCATGTTCTCCCCGTGTTGGTGTGGGTTTCCTCCGGGTGCTCCGGTTTCCCCCACAGTCCAAACACATGCGCTATAGGGGAATTGGGTAATCTAAATTGTCCATGGTGTATGTGTGTGAGTGAGAGTGTATGTGTGTTTCCCAGTACTGGGTTGCAGCTGTGAGGGCATCCGCTGTGTAAAACATATGCTAGATAAGTTGGCGGTTCATTCCGCTGTGGCGACCCCTGATAAATGAAGGGACTAGGCCGAAAAGAAAATGAATGAATGAATTAACAATAACAAGGTCATTGTCAGATATATTTAAAATAAACAAGATTAAACCACTAAATCTAGCAAATATTGGTGTGTTACTTTCGTCCCTGCTGAGGGGGTCAAAAGTAATGTGCAATTAATGCTTGAAGTGAAGTTATATTAGAGTTGTTCTACATTAATACCAAATAACACCGGATTTTGATAGACCACTCCTGTGAGTTAGTGACCACAGCAAAAATACATTTGTGCTAAAAACATTAGCTCTTAAAGTTATGTTTTTATGAAACGTGGTACTTTCGTCACAGATCTTCCCTAGTTGTGGGGAAAAAAAAGGAAAATAAAGAAAGTGGAAAATAATAAATAATGCATTTATTAAATAAAATAGGCCTACAGAATGGGTGTTGCTCTACCGTTTTAGGACAACTCTGATGAAAGGTTTTGATCCACTTCAAACCATGGGCATAAATTTCATTTAACAGTAAGGGGGGTATATTGTATATTGTACTAAATATACAATATTTATTGTATATATTATACAAAAAATAAAATATAAAATTTCTCAGCATTGTAATTTTAAAGATAAGTCCCAAGAGTTAAAAAAATAAATAAATCTGTCATTATCCCTTTAATAAAAGCACAACAAACTTACCTGACACATCTGATTGACCCTGCTCGACCTGTCCCTCTGTAATTTACGTCTCCTTTGCCTGTAATTGATATTGTGACATTAGTATTTTCATAAGCACTCGTTCTTAAAGCCAAATTGCCCTTAACATGTGAAATTAGTACTTACTTGGTGTTGAGGTGCACTGGAAAATGATGTCTGTTTTCCTTTTCTCCATCGTTGTATCTAGTCTATGATACTGCAAGGCAAGGCAAGTATATTTATACTGTAGCACGTTTCAAACACAATGGTAAGTCGACGTGCTTTACATAAAGAGAGCAAAACTAAAAAATTATAGTCACAACAATAAAAACAAGGAATTAAAAAAAAAGTTGAAAATAAAATAAAAAAACACTTAAGAGCAGAATAATAACTTATTTTACAAAAAAATACAGCGGTGTCAGCTCGGACGTATCACAGTGCTCAAGTCAAGTCGAGCTTTATTGTCATTCCGCTACATGTGTGGACATACAGAGGGACTCGCAGGACAGCGGTGCTACATGGATCAATTATAAATACAAACACAACACTGGGCATAAGAGCTATTATAAAAAAACCTATGCAGAATAAAATACTTAAACTATACACATAAGACAGGCTATACAAGTACCTTTACATGAAAAGACATAAAAGCACCGTTTTGTGGGCCGCGAGAAGCCGCTGCGTATGGACGCGCCGCCATCTTGGCTACCCAAGTAGTATAGTAAATGCACAGCTAAACAATGCTAATGGTGGCCGTTAATGTTAAGTTAACATTATGCCAAGTCGTCACAAATAAAACAGTGCACGGACACGGCTTTGGCGTATTAGTTGCTGTGCACTGTGCAGCTGTATACAAGCTAACGTTAACTAGATAAGCAATATTTTAATCGCTAATATAGCAGATTCATGCAAAATGACATTGGTAATCAGCATTTTTGCCGCAACTAATTTTATAATAACTGCATTAAAGAAAATCGCTTTATTTAAAGTGGTAAAATGCCCTACTTACTAGAGTCCAACATTAATTTAGCCACAGCCACACACCTGAGTAGGTGAGATGAACTGGGAAACCGTGCAGCGGGCCAAACCACTGGGAGGAAGGGGAGGGGTACTCAACTGTTTCTAAATGCGTTTTTGCATTTGTCTGTTTTTTTCTATTTACACAATTATTTTAGGTATACATACATAATTTATTGTAATATATATAAATGTTTTTGGGGGGGGACAACCCTTGGATAGGGGGGGGGATAAGGCATTTCCACTCCGTCTCCCCCGGGATTTACGCCCATGCTTCAAACGTTGACTATATTTATGGCATTCATGTTAGTGTAACCCAGCTTCTCTACTCACCTCTCTCTCCGTCCGCGTGCATCCGTCTCCAGCACCGCCCCTATAGCTCTGCGTTGTGTTTGTGATCGTGGCTTATAGTGACACCCAGTGGGCATATTAGTTCACTGCCCTACATTAGCATATATTGGGTATTTGTACTGGGGTGACTGGGGTGAGATGTGGTAGGATTGTAGTCACCATTAATTAAGGGAGAACTTTATGCTTGTTTTATATAATGGTAAGCCAAAAATGAGTACATGAACAGATTTCCCTCCACAAAAAACAAACAAACACCCATTTCGCTCTTAAATGAATGCAATAGAGTGGGATATTTATGCTTAATTGGTTTTATATTAGAGTAATCAGTATCAAAGTTCTAACAAAGCCATTTAACATCATATGTTCAGGTGAAAATATAAAATACAAATTGCAATTAGTACGATATTTCAAGGAAGCCATACACAAATTTATTTTAGTATATTTTTTTGTAGGCTGTTTTTATTATTTGTTAAATTCGAATGCATTTGTTTCTAATCATAAAGATGTTAGATAACCTTGAGGTTAATACATATAACTGTTTATGATAAAATAGTTTTGTAAAGATGCTGCAATATATACTGTATGTAGTCCATATTCACTGAGATATGGACAAAAATTGTGATTTGTACACATTTATGCTGGACATTGAATTTTTAGCACCTACACTGCACTGTAATGTACTGTAAAATACGTAATTAAGATGTAAGTTCTCAAATGTCGAGCACAAGTCAGTGTACTGATCAGTTATGCTTATGAATGTCCACAAGGCGGCACTATAGTACAGTGTTTCATCTCAACCAGCTCCAAAACACCGATGGGCATTTGTAGAAGCATCAGTGTAAGCCTGATTAACACAGTTATATCACTGTTTACTAACTTGTTATAATTCTCTCATCATTTACTCACCCTTCACTTGTTTCCTTCACTGAAAGCTGGAAACCTGTAACCATTGGCTCCCATAATGTTTCCTATTATGGATGTCGATATCTTCTCTTGAAGTCGACAGAAGAAAGAAACTCATAAAGGGTTGGAACTATTAGAGGGTAGTAAATAGGGAGTGAACTATCCCTTTAAGAACAACAAAAACAATCCAGGAAGAACCAAAAATGGGTTTACAGTAATGCTATAGAAGAACTTTATATGGTTCCCCAAAGAACCTTTTAGTGACGATTTCTTCAAATGTAATTTTAGTAATGTTAAAAACCTTTTTACACTGTCAAGAACTTTGTTTGGAATGAAAAGTCCTTCATGAAACCACCAATCCCAATTAAGACTCTTTATTTTTAAGAGTGCTTGTTAATGTGAAGAACTACTCTTGTGCTAACTATACTTGGGCTCCTAACCCAGGCTCATTGGAAAAGATGCCTCAGCCTACATTTTTTTCCAAAATGTAAAATACATTGCTCTAGGTACGTTTTGTTGCACATTTCAGATGACAAATCCACTAGAGGGCGCTGTCTACATTTTTGCAAATCTGAAATGCGTTACTTAGGGTGTGTTTTGTTGTACGTTTCAGATTCACATCCTTCTTGTAGACGTTCCAGGAGAAGGTCATACAGCTTGTCATCTTGCCATACAGATCAGCTAGCAAAATACTGAGCTAAACCCTTCGCTAAACCCAACCAATAGTGTTTTCAGAAGCAGACGAAAGAGACATTTTTCCATACTGTCCCAACTTTTTCGGATTTTGGTTGTACATCACGATAGACAAACTTAACTTTCATTTCATGGTGACTTTAGGATTCAATCATATATCTGATTAATTTTGGGTTAGCTAGACATGACCCTTCATAATGCGTTCAAGCGTCATCCTCTGTTGGGTGTAGCCGAGTGTATCCCACCACCTCACCCATCTGGAGCAGACCCCGACCTCACACCATGAGCCCTGCATTAATCCAGCAGAGGTCAAGGCCTTGTGTGTTTCCTGCATGGCGGAAAATGTGTGGCATTCTGTGCATTGCTCCGTGTTAAATCTGGAGCTTTCCTCTGTTTGTGTCTGTCAGATGCATGGGAAGATGGAGTTGTGGTGAGTAACAGCACCTCTGTGCAGATAAGCATCCTGTCTCTGAAAACTCCTGCTGGATCCTGAAGATTTGAAAGGAATGAAGGGTTTAGAAAAGACTTGAATAGTAACATGACTACAAAACAAGAAGAAAACATAGGTCATTATCTTATATACCATATATATATATATATATTCAGATAAAGGAAAAATTATTAACCCTTTGTAAAAATGTGATGTTTAACAGAGAGAAGATTATTTTGAACACATTTTTAAACATTCTTTCATTTTCATTTCGGCTTAGTCCCTTTATTAATCTGGGGTCGCCACAGCGGAATGAACCGCCAACTTATCCAGCATATGTTTTACGCAGCAGATGCCCTTCCAGCTGCAACCCATCACTGGGAAACATCCACACACACCCATTCACACACATACACTACGGACAATTAAGCTTACCCAATTCACCTGTACCACATGTGTTTGGACTGTGGGGGAAACCGGAGCACCCGGAGGAAACCCACGCCAACACGGGGAGAACATGCAAACTCCACACAGAAATGCCAACTGACCCAGCCGAGGCTCGAACCAGCGACCTTCTTGCTGTGAGGCGATCATGCTACCCATTGCACCACCGTGAGGCCCATTTTTAAACATAATAGTTGTAATAACTAATTTCTAATAACTAATTTTCTTTGCCATGATGACAATGCATGCTATTTTACTAGTTATTTCATAAGATACTAGAATTCAGTATCTTCATCATTCATTCATTTTCATTTTCGGCTTAGTCCCTTTATTAATCTGAGGTCGCCACAGCGGAATGAACCGCCAACTTATCCAGCATATGTTTTACACAGCGGATGCCCTTCCAGCTGCAACCCATCTCTGGGAAACATCCATACACACCCATTAACACTCAAATACTACGGACAATTTAGCCTACCCAATTCACCTGTACCGCATGTCTTTGGACTTGTGGGGGAAACCGGAGCACCCGGAGGAAACCCACGCCAACACGGGGAGAACATGCAAACTCCACACAGAAACGCCAACTGACCCAGCCGAGGCTCGAACCAGCGACCTTCTTGCTGTGCGGCGAACGTGCTATCCACTGCGCCACCGTGAGCCCCGAATTTAGTATCTTTTTAAAGTTAATTAGGTTAACTAAGCAAGTTATGTTAATTAAGTCATTGGACAACAGTGATTTTTTTATTAATATTATTATTCCAGCCAAGCTTTCCAGCAATAAAATAAGAATAGGAAATATAATAGGCAGCTGAATTTTATTTATTTACATGCATTAGTTTTATGCATTTGCCAGATGCTTTTATTCAAAGTAATTTAACAGTTTTTATCATGCATATGGTAATTTAGCTGAAAATCAAACACAATAGAAACTTTGCTGGCAGCATGTTGCATTCACTTCAGGTTTAGAAAACCAGACAGAATGAGTCAATGTTCACACATATTTAGTTTTAAAAAATAAAATAAAATCATGCTAATATAATATTTTAGGCAGGGGTAGGGGGTTTTCCAAATTATTTATTTATTTATTCATTCATTTAATTGTTTGTCTGTTTGTTTGTTTGTTTGTTTGTTTGTTGTAGTCTTTTATTCCACGTGTGAACACTATTATTGTTCAAAGTTTACAGTTATCTGATGTTTTCATGTTTGGTGATAAACACTGAATCCCCCCAAAAGAAAAGATACCTCACATTCATTCATTCATTCATTTTCTTTTCGGCTTAGTCCCTTTATTAATCTGGGGTCGCCACAGCGGAATGAACCGCCAACTTATCCAGCATACGTTTTACACAGCGGATGCCCTTCCAGCTGCAACCCATCACTGGGAAACACCCACACACACTCATTCACACACATACACTACGGACAATTTAGCTTACCCAATTCACCTGCAGCGCATGTGTTTGGACTGTGGGGGAAACCGGAGCACCCGGAGGAAACCCACGCAAACAAAGGGAGAACATGCAAACTCCACACAGAAATGCCGACTGACCCAGCCGAGGCTCGAACCAGTGACCTTCTTGCTGTGAGGCGATCGTGCTATTCACTGCGCCACCGTGCAGCCTATGGAAGAACATGTCATATGAAAAGATGTCATTTGTATAACTGCTGACAGATCATTGTTACAGTATAGCTTTGTTTAGTTTTTTTGTAACATCAGAACATTGTGTTCAGCTCTTTATGCAGATATGTTTTTTAAGGCTAATTTCTCATTGGTCAGGAATGCCTCAAGGGTATATCTCAGGCAGGTAGGTGGTTTGCACAGAGATTGTTCCTAAACATCCCCTGCAAATATACTTTTAGACAAAACTTCATTGTCTTCTTCATTGTCACTGTAATGTACTGTATATCACTTGAGCAGAACAATACATTCACACTGAACAAATCTGAGCTGACATGCACTAACTTATGATTTATTGGCAAATTGTTATATAAAGTGATTAACGGTACCATAAAGAGTTGTATTTGCCATGTTGTGGATACATGGTGTTGTTTTTAATCTTAAAGGGATAGTTCACCCAAAAATGAAAATTCAGTTATATATCTTTTTTTCATATTGAATGTTCTGTAGGTGGTGCGGTGGCACAGTGGGTAGCGCTGTCGCCTCACAGCAAGAAGGTCGCTGGTTCGAGCCTTTGCTTGGTCAGTGGCCTTTCTGTTTGGGTTTCCTCCGGGTGCTCCGGTTTCCCCCACAAGTCCAAAGACGTGCTATAGGTAAATTGGGTAAGCCAAATTGTCCGTAGTGTATGTGTGTGAATGAGAGTGTATGGATGTACCCTAGTGATGGGGTGCAGCTGGAAGGGCATCCGCTGTGTAAAACATATGCTGGATAAGTTGACGGTTCATTCCGCTGTGGCGACCCCTGATTAATAAAGGGACTAAGCCGAAAAGAAAATGAATGAATGAATGAATGTTCTGTAAAAGAAAGCTGTGTGTCTTAAATGTGTTTTAATCAATCAATAATAGATAATAGATTGTACATCTTTCACTTTCAGCTTCTTTTTATTGTAGTCTCATTAACTGTAGTGTAATGTTTAACCAGACTGAAGTATTTAACTCATTTCTTCATTTTTTTCTCAGCTTAGTCCCTTTATTAATCTGGGGTCGCCACAGCAGAATGAACCGCTAATTTATCCAGCATATGTTTTACACAGCGGATGCCCTTCCAGCTGCACCCCATCACTGGGAAACACCCATACACTCTCATTCACACACATAGACTACAAACAATTTACACTACTTACCCAATTCACCTATACTGCATGTCTTTGGACTGTTAGGGAAACCAGAGCATCTGGAGGAAACCCACGCAAACACAGGGAGAACATGCAAACTCCACACAGAAATGCCAACTGACCCAGCCGAGGCTCGAACCAACGACCTTCTTGCTGTAAGGCGACATCGTTACCCACTGCACCGCTGTATTTAACTCATATACAAGGAAATTATTGATAGTTCTAATACACTACGGTTATAATAGCAATACTTTGCTTACAGTTAAAAGAGCCAAAAACCTGATAAATAAATCCACAGTTTAGCCAAATGAAAATTCTGTCATCATTTACTCACCCTTCATTAGTTTCAAACCTTTGTGTTTCTTTATTCTGCTAAACACAAAAGAAGATACTTTAAAACATGTTGGAAAACGGATACCATTGAATTCAATGGGATTTGTTTTTCTTAAGTCAATGGTTACAGGTTTTGAACTTTCTTCAAAATATCTTCTTTAGTGTTCAACAGAAGAAAGTAGCTCATAAAACTCATTTGAAACCACTTGAGGGAGAGTAAATATTGAGTCATTTTTATGATTTTGGGGGGAACTATCCCCTTAAGGGTTAAACATGATTTGCTAAACACCATAAAATTTAATGCTGTGTTTCTCTAAAGTAAAACACGGTCATTAATCAGCGTGGACCTTGGTGTTACTCTGCCCACACGCGTACAGCAGAAGCTGGAAAACACTTTATCACTGCTGTGTGGAAATATTGCATTCCTTGTTTTTAAACTAAACAGTCAGACACGGAGAAGTGCGGTAACATGGAAGTGTGCTGATTGATGGGACATCCTAACAACTTTAGGTACTAAAAATGTTCCCGTTAAGTTATTCAGAGAGCATTCAAAATGTGCAGATTGTTTAGACACTGGGTCAACATTATTGTTTGGTTACAACAATTGCAAGGATGGCAGGTAAAATACAATCCCAAATCAGAAAAAGTTGGGAGAGTATGGAAAAATAATAAAGAAATTAAAGCTGCAAGCAGCGATGAAAGGGACCTCGCACCCGGGCTCACCGCCACCCGGTGGCCTCAGGATGACAGAGAACAGCAGACAATAATAATTTAAGCCGATATATATTAAAATACCTGAGAAAATCACAGATTTATGCCAAACTTCCTTCTGTCAGCAGGTGGCGCTATGACTGAGGCTCAATATTGGCATGTAGATGTCTTCAGGAGAGAAATCTCATCGAACCTGTGCATTTTCAGGCAGATCAGATATTGTTTGGTTGAGTTATAAGTGCTTCCTCCTCCATGGCGAAGCATTGCACTTTCTCAGTCCGCCACGGACACGCCCCTCGGCGAAAACTCTAGATCTTCACAATTTAACATCACAAAGGCCTTTGAACTAAACTAACGAAACATGGATTCGGTGTGATAAAATTTGTAGGAGGAGTTTGTTACACTGTAAAACATGTCACTTCCTGTTGCCAGCAGGTGGCGCTATATCTGTATCTGGTTATTGGCATGTAAACATGTTCAGGTCAGGACTGTTATCAAACATGTGGATTGTGAATCAGATCAGACAATGCACGCCTGAGTTATAACAACTTCCTGTTTCATGTCGAATCTTGAGAGGCCGCCACGGACACGCCCTTCGACGAAAACTCTAGATCTTCACAATTTAACATCGCCAAGGCCTTTAGATGACGATACCTAATTTTGGTGTTGATCTGAAGAATTCCCTAGGAGGAGTTCGTTCAAATACCACGCCTGGAAATGGCAAAAACTGCACTTTTTCGCCAGAGGAAGTTAAAAATATCCGACTTCCTGTTGGGTTTGAGATTTCGCTCCAAGAGACTTTTTTGTAGGTTTTGGCAACTTTAAAATACAGTAACATACTGCATAACTTTCCTACAGTGAACACGGCTGAACAAATGATGTAAAGTAAAATAAAGTATACACTGTTAACAATTTCCCGTAGAATTTACAGTAACTTACTGGCAGCAGTTCACCAGTAACTTACTGTAAATCAATTAAAGCAAAAATACTGTATTTACATTTACAGTGCTGTATATGTATTTACAGTATTGCATACACCGTCACCGTAAAGTATACAGTCATTTTCACAATGCAACTTTAAAATACAGTAACTTACCGCGTAACTCTCCTACAGTGAACACGGCTGAACAATAAAATGATGTAAAGTATACATACGTTAACAATTTCCGGTGGAATCTACAGTAACTTACTAGCAGCAGTTTGCCAGTAACTTACTGTAAAATCAATTACGGCAAAAAATAAATACTATTTACTGTACGTTTACAGCACCATTCATTCATTCATTCATTTTCTTTTCGGCTTAGTCCCTTTATTAATCTGGGGTCGCCACAGCGGAATGAACCGCCAACTTATCCAGCATATGTTTTACGCAGCGGATGCCCTTCCAGCTGCAACCCATCACTGGGAAACATCTATACACACCCATTCACACACATACACTACAGACAATTTTAGCTTACCCAATTCACCTATAGCGCATGTCTTTGGACTTGTGGGGGAAACTGGAGCACCCCCAACTGACCAACTGACCCAGCCGAGGCTCGAACCAGCGAACTTCTTGCTGTGAGGCGATCGTGCTACCCACTGTGCCACTGTGAGGCCCAGCACCATTTATCTTGCTGTATATGTATGTAGGCTGCAGTATTGCATATCATTACATTAAAATATACAGTAATTTTCACAATGCACATTTAACAGACAGTAACATGCCACATAACTCTCCTCCAGCAAAATACAGTTAATTACTGTGTTACATTAACAGTGTATATGCAGGCAATTGAGACCCTATATGCAGACGCTTTTGGGGGTCCATGCTGAAAGGAGACAAACACTTATCAGGTGTAGAGAAGCTGTTTCTCGCGGGAATATCTGACATATTTGGATAAGTGGGCAGCCGAATGCTTGCTCTCTGTGGTTTCATGCTCACAATGACAGGATACGGGGTTAGAGCAACATCCATGTTCTACACCTGATAGAATGTGCTCAATGCAATGTTTCCTCTTTCGCAGGTTGCTTCCTGTTTTATTTAGGGTCGCTTGTGTTTTTATAAAAGATTATAGGAGATAATGTTTTACAACGCGTCTGCACAGGGGGGAAAATGGCAGAAAAAAGCTCCTGAACTATATGTAAACTTTATTTTTGACGCTTATCTATGCGCTTCTCTGATTTAATGTCTTGTATCATTGAATAAGCATCTTTTAATCATATTAAAGCATGAAGTTATATTTACTGTCACTTATTTTTCATTCATTCATTCATTCATTTTCTTTTCGGCTTAGTCCCTTTATTAATCTGGGGTCACCACAGCGGAATGAACCGCCAACTTATCCAGCATATGCAACCCATCTCTGGGAAACATCCATACACACTCACTCATTCACACACACGAGGACGATTTAGCTTACCCAATTCACCTATACCGCATGTCTTTGGACTTGTGGGGGAAACCGGAGCACCCGGAGGAAACCCACGCAAACACGGGGAGAACATGCAAACTCCACACAGAAATGACAACTGACCCAGCCGAGGCTCGAACCAGCGACCTTCTTGCTGTGAGGCGAATGTGCTATCCACTCCGCCACCGTGCTGCCTCACTTATTTTTCTTTTATTCAATTAATTCATCTTCTATTGCGCTTATTACAGTGTAGATTGTGTCGAAGCAGCTTAACATCTAGTACTGTATATTAAAACTGCCTCAGGTTGAGTTGTGACAGTTGAAGTTCAGCTCAATAGCCAAGTAGTGAACTTTAATAAAAGATTTTATTAAAAGTTTTCTTCTCTAAAAATCAGTTCTTATATTCAAAAATAGCATGCCATTGTCATTGGCTATTTATTTATAATAGCCAATGTAGTGTGTATGTGTGTGAATGGGTATGTATGGATGTTTCCCAGTGATGGGTTGCAGCTGGAAGGGCATCCGCTGCGTAAAATATATGCTGGTTAAGTTGGCGGTTCATTCCGCTGTGGCGACCCGAGATTAATAAAGGGACTAAGCCGAAAAGAAAATGAATGAATGAATGAAAACATAATACATAGAGAAATAAGTCTGTTAAATAACAGTAAATGTACTGGCAGTTTATTACAAGGGTTTTGTAGCGTAATATACAACACCAACCCAGACAATATAGCACTGCAAACTATTACAAATGTTAATTAAAGGCCATTTTAGAAGTGTTAGAAGAAAGATCAAGCTCCCATAATGCAATTCAAAAGCATAAATTAAAAACATGAATCACAAAATAGGGGAAACTAATTTACGGATATTGTTTTTTACAGTGTGTGCTCCTAAAGATTTGTACAATGTGTTCAGGATTTTGTTAATCCTATACGTTCCACTAAAAAGATCCGCCTAAAGACTAAAGGGAGGAGTGTAGTGCAACAGTTGGCGGTTCCTCTGCTGGTTGAAGACATAAGTTGTAATGACGTAGTAACATGTGAAGGGGCACAATAGATCTGAGAGAGCCAAGGAAATGAGAAGTTCCTCTGCGTGCATCTTGTATGCAGTGTCATAAATATCAGGAAACTACCAGCGGCGGCTCCCAAGGGGATCAGGTCCAATCTCTGCTCTACACAATGCCCGCAGTGACGTACGGAGCGTCCTTGGAATTTAGGAACAAAAACACAAAAGGTCAAGGCAGCATTAATGAGAGAACAAATGAAAGACGCTCGTATAATTAATTGAAAAACAGGAGAGGGGGGCTAAAAACTGATGTTTAAACTACTTAGTTGAAGTCAGAATTATCAGCCCTCTTGAATATGTTTTCCCCAATTTCTGTTTAATGGAAAGAAGCACATTTCTAAACATAATGGTTTTTACAGCTAATAGCAGATTTCTTTTCTCTTTGTCATTATGACAGCACATAATATTTGACTAGATATTCTTCAAGACACTAGTATTCAGCTTAAAGTGACATTTAAAGGCTTAACTAGGTTAATTATGCAAGTTAGGGTAATTAGGCAAGTCATTGTAGAACAGTGGTTTGTTCTGGAGACAATCCAACACTAATATTGCTGAAGGGGGCGAATAATATTGACCTGGCTTAGTCCCTTTATTAATCTGGAGTCGCCACAGCGGAATGAACCGCCAACGTATCCAGCATATGTTTTACGCAGCGGATGCCCTTCCAGCTGCAACCCATCACTGGGAAACATCCACACACTCTCATTCACACACATACACTACGGACAATTTAGCTTACCCAATTCACTTGTACCGCATGTCTTTGGACTTGTGGGGGAAACCGGAGCACCCGGAGGAAACCCACGCCAACACGGGGAGAACATGCAAACTCCACACAGAAACGCCAACTGTGACCTTCTTCGTGTGAGGCGAACGTGCTACCCACCGCGCCACCGTGAGGCCCAATATTGACCTTAAAATGTTTTTTGAAATATTAAAAACTGCTTTTATTCTAACCGAAATAAAACAAATAAGACTTTCTCCAGAAGAAAAAATATTATAGGAAATACTGTGAAAAATTCCTGAATCTGTTCAACATCATTTGGGAAATATTTGACAAAGAAAAGAAAATCACAGGAGGGCGAATAATTGTGACTTCAACTGTATTTATCTATATATAACTGAATCAACACAATTCTTGAGGGGTTTTTTTGGGAACACTCTATTGTTTTATGTTCAATCCACTTAAATTTAGTGTTTGGCTAGGATAACAGCCTTCACACAACTGTAAAAACCTTTACATTACACTCAAAAGTTGACTTTTGCTGCATGTTTAAACTACTTATTTGGTGTGATCCAAGACCTGTGAAGAGATTATGCCAACCATCGAGGACCTCAAGGACAACACATATGAAAAGATGATGCCAATCATAGAGAACTCCTAGAGGTCTCCATAATCCTGGACCAGGCCGTATCCTGAGCAAAAGCTGTGGTGGACATGGAGGGATGGAGAGCATGAGACTGATTCCTGATAGACCCAGTGACAGACGAGTCTCCGCATTGATCCCGTGGGCCAGCCTGTACACCTTCCAGTAACCTACTCACACCGGCAGCTTCTCTATGATGGACGTCCAGCATTCTCCAGCCTCCAGCGCCTAGACTGCCGCTCTGCACAAGACAAAAGAGAAATAGTTGTGTCCAACTGAGCCTGGTTTCTCTCAAGGATTTTTTCCCTTCACTTGCGTCAATTGGTGAAGTTTGTTCCTCGCCACTGGCGCTTCTGGCTTGCTTGATTTAAGACTTGTGGAGCTGCGCATCGATGGATTTTGCTCTTATTTATTTGGACTTTCAGCAGTGAAAATTAAACCACACTGAACTGAACCATGTTAAGCTGCTTTGACACAATCTACATTGTAAAAGCGCTATAGAAATAAAGATGAACTGAATTGAACTTATTTAAAATGAGCTGAAACGACACAATTCTTGAGGGCTTTTTGGGGACAACTTAATTATTTTATGTTTAATCCACTTAAATAAAAAAAACTACTTGGCTAACCTAATCGACTTGTGTTGGGACAACATGAAGGAATTGCGTGAAACCCAGCATTTTAGCTAGCACTAAGCCTCTAGTGTAGACTTTACATTCTAGTTTAAGGAATAATTTACTTACGTACAGCTGGTGTAAACTGATGAATACCAAAAACACAGTCTTTGACATTGAGTCCAACAGGTTCTGGGGAGATTACATTTACAAACAGCACCATCAATGAATTTAATAGGAGACTTTTGAGAAGGACATACAAAAGCACTGATAAAATAGCTGACCTGAATATGGCTTTTTATTTGTGTGTGTGTGTGTGTGTGTGTGTGTGTGTGTGTGTGTGTGTGTGTTAAAAAATGACTGCTTTGAATTTTCTAAGAAACACACAGGAGACGAGACAGAAGAGTTTGGCAGCTCAACTTCTGTGATAAAACAGATAAGGTTTCGCTATGATGTTTGACATGTAAACGGCATGTGCGGTGGGGTCAGATCACACACACACACACACACAGCACTTGGAATGTACAGAAGGCTGACATAAAACACACATGTACAAATCCAGGCGTAGTGAGAAGATATAAGCCTGTACCGGCTAGTACCAAACACACGATAAGATGGAGAGAAGGAGATGAGATAAGGGCAAGATGAGGAACAGTTTGTTAGTGATTTATTAGCTATACTTACATTAAATAAGCTGCTCATAAAGTCAATATATGTTTGACATTAGTAAAGTAGTTCAACTATTAAACATTTAGTTTACATTGATTTGGATTTTGAATCTCACTATACTGGTATAGTCACAATAAAGTATCTATTATATTATATTATATTATGTTATATTTTGTGGGGTAGCATGGTGGCGCAGTGGGTAGCACAATTGCCTCACAGCAAGAAGGTCACTGGTTTGAGCCCCGGCTGGGTCAGTTGGCATTTCTGTGTGGAGTTTGCATGTTCTCCCCGTGTTGGCGTGGGTTTCCTCCGGGTGCTCCGGTTTCCCCTACAAGTAAAAAAACAATGCACTATAGGTGAATTGGGTGAGCTAAAAATTGTCTGTAGCAAATGAGTGTGTATGGGTGTTTCCCAGTGATGGGTTGCAGCTGGAAGGGCATCCGCTGCGTAAAGCATATGCTGGATAATTGGCGGTTCATTCCGCTGTGGTGACTCCAGATTAATAAAGGGACTAAGCCGAAAAGAAAATGAATGAATGAATGTTATATTATTCATAAATTTTCCTTCGGCTTATTCCCTTTATTTATCAGGGGTCGCCACAGTGGAATGAACCACCAACTTATCCAGCATATGTTTTACGCAGAGGATGCCCTTCCAGCTGCAACCCAGCACTGGGAAACACCCATAAACTCTCACATTCACACACAAACTCATAAACTATGGACAATTTAGTTTATTCAATTCACCTATAGCACCTGGAGGAAACCCACACCAACACGGGGAGAACATGCAAACTCCTCACAGAAATGCCAACTGGCCCAGCCGGGACTTGACCCAGCGACTTTCTTGCTGTGAGGCGACAGTGCTAACCACTGAGCCACCATGCCACCTTGTATTGTAATATACAATGTATAAATACAGACATCAAAATTGGACATCTCTTCTTTGACCCATGCACTGATCCACTGTTTATTACCAATATAAACTCATCCCACTGTAAAACATTTAGCGTCTGGTTCATGGTACAGATCAAATAGTGAGAGCTCTGAGCATCCAGCCACAAAACATTGTGTGACAGGAAAAAAAAAAGGAGTTCACTAATTGCTCACATGTACCTAATTGCTTCATATCGCCGCCAGGCAGAGAGGAATGTCCAAACAAAGGCTGAGATCTGCCACGGCTATTGTTTCCATGGGAAATGAAGACTATCCATTGAGAGCTTCAAAAAGAGGAGGTTCGGGAGGAAACCAGGGGGTGAGAAAAATAAGCATGTGTATTTCAAAGAAAACAACCCAGAAATACGGAAACCCCAGTTTCTTGACAAACTTCCTGCAGGCATGATCTTATAAGACACACTGAGTAACAGAATGCCAGTTTGCATTTCTATTACAATGTAAAACGTTTGTTCACTTAAAAACTGTTGACCTAAAATTATTAGGCAAATTGTGTATAATTATAATGAGCATAATTATAAAAATAAGTCACAATATCCCAAGTTACAATGAGTTTTACGTATTTCTTTTTAAAGTAAAGTGAACTTTTATGGCAGTAAGTTCAATCGTGTTTTTTTAAAGCAATGAAATGTGTCACCTTTATGTTAGAGGGTCTGTAGTTGGTTATTCTAGAGAATTCTTAAGTAAAAAAAAAAGCTTACATTCATGTCTCTATGATTTTTAAACACAGGCTCATTCTGATTACGTACCCCTTTATATATTTCTGGAGAGCGCCAAATACGTCCCAGGAGCCAGTTTTTTTTGTAGTTTGTTTTCGCGAATCCACCAGAGGTCGCTGTGTATGCTTTTTGAGATCTCATATTTCTCTCACGAGTGCCATTCGTGACTGCTCTTCTCGTATAAATCCACCAGAGGCCACTGTCGACTGACTGAATGACTGACCAATCGACTGACCCACCCTCCTCCTTCCCTAAACCCAACCAATAGTGTTTTCAAAAGCACAGATTGACCCGCGCACCCACTTCCCTAAATCCAACCGACAGTTTTAAATTGCAATGCAGAAAAAGAAAAGCCTGATTTTTACCACGTTTTCAGATTTTACCACATTCTCACCCTGTTATTTACTTGATTATTTTATTTTTTTGTCTTCTGTTTTTGTCTTACCTTCTGCTTTCTGGAACCATTCTCCGCTGGATTTAAACCCCGTCGTCATGGTCAACTCCTCTCTGCGTCTCAAGTCCTCCAACATACATGGCGAGCCACTGGACAAACTGGTAACAGCTGGAAAGCCGTCCACACGGAGGCAAGCGGTCAGCTGGTAAGCGCAAAAAGCAACGGCGTCATACCATTCTGTAGCGTTCATTTTAAAGAAGAAATGCAGCCACACATGGCTCTGACTACACAATTCTTTTTTGCTAATTTATGCAAATGTATGTATACTTCATCATCATAATCATAAGTCACCTATAGCTTAAAAATGATCAAATTCAGGTTTGTTTCACAAACTGTGAGCTTATATCACACTGTAAAAAGATTTAGGACAAAAAGCCATGACAACAAATGTTTTATGTTGCTTCTACTTATTTTAATAAGTTAATCAGGTTTCCACTACATTTTCATATATATATATATGGCCTCACAGTGGCGCAGTGGATAGCACGTTCGCCTCACAGCAAGAAGGACGCTGGTTCGAGCATCGGCTGGGTCAGTTGGTGTTTCTGTGTGGAGTTTGCATGTTCTCCCTGTGTTGGTGTGGGTTTCCTCCGGGTGCTCCGGTTTCCCCCACAAGTCCAAAGACATGCGGTACAGGTGAATTGGGTAAGCTAAATTGTCCGTAGTGTATGAGTGTGAATGGGTGTGTATGGATGTTTCCCAGAGATGGGTTGCAGCTGGAAGGGCATCCGCTGCGTAAAACATATGCTGGATAAGTTGGCGGTTCATTCCGCTGTGGCGACCCCACATTAATAAAGGGACTAAGCCGAAATGAAAATGAATGAATGAATGAATATATATATATATATTCATTTTCCCGCTTACCAGCTGACCGATTACCTCCATATGGATGTTACCAGTTTGTCCAGTGGCTTGCCATGTACGTCGGCGGACTTGAGATGCAGAGAGAAGTTGACTTCGACAACGGGGTTTGAGTCCTACAAAGAATGGCTCTAGAAAGCAGGTAAGACAAAATCAAAAGCCAAAAAATAAAATAAACAAGTAAATAACAGGGTGAGAATGTGGTCAAATCTGAAAACGTGGTAAAAATCAGGCATCTGCGAGGGCTTTTCTTTTTCTAGATTGCTTTTGAAACAATGTCGGTTAGGTGTAGGGAAGGAGGAGGGTGGGTCAGTCGATCGGTCAGTCAGTCGACAGCGTCCTCTGGTGGATTTACGTGAGAACAGCAGGCACGAATGGCACTCGCCAGAGAAATTTGAGATCTGAAAAAGCGTACACAGCGCCCTCTGGTGGACTCGTGAAAACAAAAACTGCAAAAAAAAGTAGCTCCTGGGACTTATTGGGCGCTCTCCAGAAATTCATATAGGGGTACGTAATCAGAATGAGCCTGGGTTGGTTTTTTTGGTGACAATTTAAATGTTATATGTTCAACCCACTTAAATAAAAAAAACAATTTATCTTAACTAATCGACTTGTGTTGGGACAACATGGAACCCAGCATCTTTTACAGTGTAAAAAAAATTGAAACTATGTGCATACTCATACAAATGAAGTTAAGTCAACTTAACAGTTCCATATTACTTGTTAACTCATTTAAGTAAAGTAATTATTGCTTTTTACAGTGTTCTGAAATGAAAGAATGAACTGTAAATAAATAAATGCATACATACAAAACTACAGACTTGCTGTTCAAAATTATACTCAATAGTTATCAATCAAGGAATTGTGAGCTGTTTAAAAACAACGCATTGTTTAATGTCTGGATGCTTTAGTGTTCCCGCCACGTCTTGAAGGCTGTTGTGTTAACAAATGTGCCGGCCCTCACCAGGAGCCAACGCTCTCAAAGGGTCCCATTTAGCCCAGGATGACAGTAACATTAATGTCCAAATAGCTGTCATGGGGGCTGCCTCTAATGAGCATGAACTTGGCTCACCACAGGGGCAAATCCTATTGCCAGAAACATTATGTAATGCACCAGAAAATCTGATACGTTCACAAAGAATGAAAGGAAAAAGTAACCTGAAGTGACACCATGTCTGCGCAATGATAGGGTGATGACACAAAGCTATATCTCCTATTATATTCGACAGAAGTGTTTACTGTACACTGAACTCTAGGTTTGTCAAGTTATGTCAGGTTCTAAGGGAATGACCCTAAATTGGTCAAATCATTTTTGGAGTAGGGAGGGTTGAAGAGGTTTCGGGATAAAATTTCTTCATGGGAAAAAAAATAATAACCCTGTATTGCATCAATGAAAGCTGTTTTCCATAAATAGAGCCTCTTTTATTGGAGAAATCAATTGTGATGATAGTGCTGGATCAAATCTGAAATTCATTCGTTTTCTTTTCGGCTTAGTCCCTTTATTATTCAGGGGTCGCCACAGCGGAATGAACCGCCAACTTATCCAGCATATGTTTTACACAGCGGATGCCCTTCCAGCTGCAACCCATCACTGGGAAACACCCATACACTACGGACAATTTAGCTTACCCAATTCACACATAGCACATGTCTTTGGACTTTGGAAACCGGAGCACCCGGAGGAAACCCACACGAACACAGGGGGAACATGCAAACTCCACACAGAAATGCCAACTGACCCAGCCAAGGCTCAAACCAGCGACTTTCTTGCTGTATGGCAACATCGCTACGCAGGGTCCGTGGTGCCGCTATACGGGGGGTAAAGTTAGGATGATTCTAAGGCCCCACGCACTTTAGGGGCCCCCGGAGATACTATTAGGGGGCCCATAACCATAACCCCCCCCCCCCCCCACCCACCCCCCCACACACACACAAAGTCCGCCCCTCGTTGTTTACTTTCGTCCACAACCACAACACCACCTTACACTAATCTTCCTAATGTTGCAGAAGACAAATCTCAAGCAGGACCAAGCAGTTCTAGTCTGTGTAATTCAGTTGATCATCAATCACAACCCAAGGTTTCTTGGAAATAGTGGATGTGCCTCTCCGAAAACACAAGCAGTTCTGTCTTGGCATGTTTGAGTTAAAGGTTATGGTCCTTTATCCAACAAGAAACGTCTGTCAGATGTGCTGAAATATGGGCAGCTATCATCGGATCATCAGACTGGAATGTGAGGTACAGTTGAGTGTCATCAGCACAGCAGTGATAGCAAAAGCCATGTTTCTGAATAAGAGATTCTAGTGATGACATGTAGATGGAGAAGAAAAGTGGTCCAAGTACCGAGCCCTGAGGCACCCCACTAGCTAGATGCTGCTGCTTGGACATTTCACCCTTTCAGCTGACTCTGAAGGATCTATCTGAGAGGTAAGATCTGAACCACTGGAATGCTGTTCCTGAGATGCAATTGTCGTGAAGGTTGACAGGAGAATTGTGGGGTAACTGTGTCGAAAACAGTGGACAAACGCAGCAAGATGACCACTGAAGATTTGGAAATTTCACTTGCTCATCTCAGGGCTTCAGAAGCAGAGAGTCGGCACTTCTAAAGTCATACTCATTGAAGTCAAAACTGGCAGAGGGTAGGGCGACACGGTGGCTCAGTGGTTAGCACTGTCACCTCATAGCAATAGGCCACTGGTTCGAGTCCCAGCTGGACCAGTTGGCGTTTCTGTGTGGAGTTTGCATGTTCTCGTGTTGGTGTGGGTTTCCTCCGGGTGTTCCGGTTTCCCTCACAGTCCAAACACATGTGCTATAGGGGAATTGGAGAAACTAAATTGGCCGTAGTGTATGTGTGTGTGTGAATGAGTGTTTCCCAGTACTGGGTTGTGGCTGAAGGGCATGCGCTGTGTAAAACATATAACAGAATAGATGGCGGTTCATTCCGCTGTGGCGGCAGCTGATAAATAAGGGACTAAGGTGAAGGAAAATTTAAAAATGTAATAACAGAGGGTACCACAAGATGACTCTCCCAATTTTAGTGATAAACGGGCTATCCTTGATGCTGACAAATATACTCAAAAATAGCATAGCGGCGGATGGGGAGGTGGCATATAGTTAATTTTGGAGCCTGATTGCAAATCCACAGATAAGTGCAAGATCTTAAGAAAGTGTTTGGTCTTGCTGTCAGGGGCAGGAAACACTCCGTCAGTTTTAATGGCATGCAGGTTTATTGGGCTTTCCTTCAATGTTATTAGCGGGCTATACTGTGTGCTGTTTATCTCATGCAATCAGCATGCTAGGATATCCTTTGTTTTGTGTTAAATTTACTCAAATAAGGAAAGAAGAATTATTTTAAACCATTGGTGCTCTTTGTGCATACCATGCTGAGCTGGCAGATTCTGAAATGCAGTTGCTATGACCTGAAACAGCTAACGTGTATAAAACAGTTTAAAGAGGATTCATTAAGTAGATTAATCACACATAACTTTAGTTCTTGTTGCTCAACAGTTGCTCATTACTTTATTATGTGTTTTGTGTGCTCACTTTGTTGCCATATCTACTATCTTTACAAAGCCAACAAACTAGAGATAATTTTAGGGTGGTTGACACTGGTTTTCTAAGAAACTAAGCAGACATAGGAGGAGTTTGCTCAGAACTCTTTGTGATTTAATCAAATATGAATTAAATACTTGTGAATAAACATCGCAGAGCTATTTTTCATAGCTCAACAGTTATTAAAATATTATTATTATGACCATTTCATTCTATCGTTATCAGTTCATAGTGTATATATGTTAGTATATAGTTAAAACAGAACCTAGATCATTTGCACTACATCAGATAAAAATATTAATACAATAGAAAGTAATGTTAACCGTCTTTCTAGGTGAAAAATAAAATATCCCTGAGTGGCGTGGTGGCTCAGTGGTTAGCACTGTCGCCTCACAGCTAGAAGGTTGCTGGTTCGAGTCCCGGCTAGGCCAGTTGGCATTTCTGTGTAGAGTTTGCATGTTTTCCCCGTGTTGGCGTGGGTTTCCTCCAGGTGCTCCGGTTTCCCCCACAGTCCAAACACATGCGCTATAGGGGAATTGGATGAACTAAATTGGCCGTAGTGTATGAGTGTGTATGGGTGTTTCCCAGTACTGGGTTGCAGCTGGAAGAGCATCCGCTGCATAAAACATATGCCAGAATAGTTGGTGGTTCATTCCGCTGTGGTGACCCCTGATAAATAAAGGGACTAAGTCAAAGGAAAATGAATGAATGAATAAAATTATTAATTTAAACAAAATTACATAGTAATAAAGGCCACTTATAATAAAGTGAGATTGTTACATTTAACACATTAACAATGGCAGAGACAAACAGTATAAGTTTACTATATAATATTTAATATTATTATTTGGTAACACATTTAGTTTAACCATTCACGCTAGTTACTACTGGTGTATTACCTGCCTATTATTCAGATATTAGCCGTTTATGAGCACTTATAAAGTATGATCTTATTTTACATCCCTAAGCTCAATAAGCAGCTAAAGTGCTGACAATGTTTTACTCTCTAAAGCATAGCAGATACTTTTAAAATACAAATAAATAAACAAAGTGTCAACATCTCACGCTGGGATAAAAATCCAAATTGAACAAGTGAGTTTTAAGAGGAGATTTAAAAACAGTAATGGAAGAGGCTTGTCTAATATACAACGGCAGCCCATTCCACAGTTCACGTGCAATCCCCTCTGAGCTTTCGACTGGTCCTGGGCACACCCAGGAGCAACTGATCGGCTGACCTGAGTGAACGAGATGGTGAGTAGGGACAGAGAAGCTCAGAGAGGTAAAGAGGCGCAGCACCATTCAGACACTTAAAAACTAATAAAAGTAACTTAAAATGGATCCTGAAATGCACGGGCAGCCAGTGAAGAGAAGATAAAACCGGAGTGATGTGCTCGTATTTGCATGTGTCAAAGACGCGTAGCTGCATTTTAAATGAGTTGCAGTCGAGAAATAGAGGACTGACTCACCCCAAAATAAAGTGCATTACAGTAGTCCAGGTGAGTGGTTACAAAGGCATGGATTACGGTTTCAAAACGCTTGCGTGATAAAAACGTGCTTAATTTTGGCCAGTTGCCTTAGGCGAAAGAAGCTGGAGTGAACGAATCTGGCTTTCAAGCTTTAGTTCAGGATCCATTTTAAAACCCAGGTTCACAATCTCTGGCTTACAGAAAGTTTCAAGATTATTCCGGGGTACAGAATGAACGCCGTTGGAGCTGGGACCCAACACCATCACTTGGGTCTTTGTCACACCCAGAGAGAAGGATCCAAACGCAAATGCTGTTGAAACAAAGGATTTTATTAACTGTTCAAAATAACGACGAGCCGAGGCTCGAGACTCAAGTAATAAAGATAATGAGCGAGAGGCAACCAAGCAACCAGTGTCCAAATCGGCAGGCGTGAGAGAAGTCGGGCAGGCGGGCATCGAACAGGAGGCAGACGGGACAACGGAGGACAGACAAGCTCAGGGTCGGACAGGCGAAGTCGAAGGTAGGTGGCTGGCCGGGAGGAATCCAAGAAAAAACAAAGAAAACACAGGCAACCGAGCAAAAACTGGGCAGAGAGAAAAACAAAATCAAAACATGAAGCAATGAATAGAAAAACAGGAATCAAGACAAGATAACGCAGCGAATAGCCAGATAGCCTGAACAGCAACAAGACACACTAGCAACTAGAAGGTGGAAAAAGGAGAGCTTAAATAGCAAGACAATTTAGAGGAGACAGGTAATAGGTGCAGCGAGGCATGTGCGCGCTGATCAGTAATAATCACTGATCAGCTGAGTGAATGCTACGAGAATGACAAGGGAGAGAGAGACAGAAAAAGAGAGAGAGAGAGAGAGAGAGAGAGAGAGAGAGAGAGAGAGAGAGAGAGAGAGAGAGAGAGCCAGTGTCCTGACAGTCTTAGGATCAATAAAAAAAAATGTATTAGTTAATGGTTTGGTAGTAGCTTGAATTGTACATTTAAATGTGAGCATATATTTAATTGATGATCATTTTAAATGAATTATTATATAACGCTTCATCTAAAGTTTTGAGTAACAAAGAAAGAGTGCTCCCTCTCTGTCTCTCTTAAGCAGATTTACTCTTTTCTTTTTACTCTGTGGCATCTACATCCCTCCTCCATTAACTAATCCTCTTGCCGACAATGAAGCCATTGATATTTTCTGCGGCACCTCAGTTTACCCACTCAAAGAACTCTACAGCCATTAGTTCACGGATGCTCTTTGCAACCAATCTAACCAAGCTCAGAACTGCTGATTGGAAAAACACAAGACAAAAGACTGCCCTGAGCAAACATCAGTCTTAACGTCCACCTCCTCCACAAGCTTCTTGGAAACACTTTAGTTTAGGTCACAGTTTATGCTATTAAATACTGTCTTATAACCTGCCTATATTATTAAGATGTGAACTGTTCATTAGTAGTTATAAAGTTTGATCTTATTCTGCATCCCTAATCAAAGCCTAAACCCAACTCCTACCATACAAAATATTAATAAACCACTAATTGGTAGTTTAATAAGCTAGTAGTGTTAGTAACTGGCTTGGTAATACAGTGAATTGTAACTTAAACTAAGGTGCTACGAGCTTTTCTTTTGTCAGTGTCTCTTCCTAATAAACAACAGAAACAAACAGAAAAGTCATCATATTTTCTGTCCCTATAGTCTGAACACAAATATTATACTTGCAAAACTATTAAGGTTTACAATTTATTCATATTTTAAAATGAAACAATATGTTATTTGAACAAGTACACCTTTTTGCTATTCGCGCCTGCTGTTCACACGTAAATCCACCAGAGGCCGCTGTCGACTGATTAGCTGACTGACTGTATGACTGACTGGTTGACTGACCCACTCTCCTCCTTTCCTAAACCCAATCGACAGTGTTTTCAAAAGCAATCCAGAAAAAGAAAAGCCCTCGCCTGATTTTTACCACATTTTCAGATTTTACCACATTCTCACCCTGTTATTTACTTGATTATTTTATTTTTTGGCTTGTTTTTGTCTTACCTGCTTTCTGGAACCGCTTTTCACCGGACTCGAACCCCGTTGTTGTGGTCAACTCCTCTCTACGTCTCAAGCCCACCGACATACATGGCGAGCTAACTGGACAAAGTGGTAACAGCGGAAAAGCCGTCCATACGGAAGCAATCGGTCAGCTGGTAAGCGAGAAAAGGAACGGTGTCATACATACCTCTGGCTACATAATTTGCGATCTCCAGAAATGTATATAGGGCTACGTTTTCAGAATGAGCCCATGTTGGATTGTGTAGTTCCCAAGTGCTCAAGGGGTTAGTGCATTCCATCTAAACCCATTCAGATGCTCCAGCAGAAGTGGACACTTCAATTGTAATCACTGATGTACATCCAAGGGAACCATAACGGAGTGAATGGCATAAAAATTGGACTGGAATGCAGCCTAAACCTGTCCTTCATCAGAAACACCCAAATTTAGGTCTGGCATTATCTGCTAATGAGCTGAATCATGTGTGTTTTAGATTCATGACATTCATCATGTGCAGTGCTGTTCACTCAATCCCTCCCTTCTCTCTCACCTCATCAGCACATCTCCCACTGCTGGAAACTTTACCATCACGTTTAAGCAAGACTGGAAAACTCCATTATCAACACTCAATCCTACAACTGCTGAATATCTGCTTATTGTGGCCAAATGTGTGGACATTTTCTGCTATTCCTCTAAAATCTGCAGATTTAAGTGGATTGACTTCATGAAAATTCATTTTCCTTCGGCTTAGTCCTTTATTTATCAGGGGTCACCACAGTAAAATGAACCACCAACTATTCCAGCATGTTTTACGCAGCACATGCCCTTCCAGCTGCAACCCAATACTGGGAAACACCCATACACTCTCACATTCACACACACACTCATACACTAAGGCCAATTTAGCTCATTCAATTCACCTACAGCGCATGTCTTTGGACTTGTGGGGGAAACCGGAGCACCTGGATGAAACCCACGCCAACACAGGGAGAACATGCAAACTCCACACAGAAATGCCAACTGGCCCAGCCAGGACTTGAACCAGCGACCTTCTTGCTGCGAGGTGACAGTGCTAACCAGTGAGCCACCGTGTCACCACAATAGTGATTTTAATTTAAGATAAAATATGAAATAAGCAAACCCAGAAGTACACTTATCATCAACATCTGCTCTCTGTACACAAACAACTGCAGGTTCATAGTACATTCAAGACCTTGAGTTTCCAGATTTGTGCACCTCCCAATTGTTTTCCCTATTATTTAGTGAAAACAGGAGACCGTGTTCCCAAAACTGATGCAACCAAGGCGGTCTTTGAGCAAGTTTTTCTTTTAAAGAATCCAGGGGTCTGTTGCAGTTTATATGCCAAGCGTACTGATTCACTCAGGAAAAGGTGTTGCCAAATAATCTGACAGATGGATCATTTCTGTTGCTTTCACAATGAGTGTTTATCAACAAATGCAACAATAAACACAATAACGGCACCGGCGAGTCGAGGTCGTCGCATTCACTGTATGCAAACACTGTGATCCGGAGACAACTCGGAAAAATATTTTGCGCAGATTCTCTAAAAATATTTACCTCCAAAGAATAAGCTTTGCCCTCAGAGTGCACCGAGTTCTGAAAATAGTGGAAGAATCAACCCTTTCAGAGTGTTTTTAAAGCGTGATAAGACTTCAAAAAAAAGGTCTTTGGTGTTGTATGCTGTTTAATTGGCCAGAGATCATCATAGATATGAAAATATACATGGAATATTTAGATAAATTGCCTAAATTTGCTTATATCTACACCATGTGTTGATTTGTAACATTGAGCTTTGTAGTTCTTGCATTCCATATAGGAAAATGGCTTAGGGTTACTTTAGGTTAGGGTTAGGGTTAAGGGTTGTCCGCACCATGTTCGCATTTTGTTTTCATTTTGTTTTTAAATGACATTGGCGAAAAACCCAAGTGAAAATTGTCTTGGTGTGCACAGGGCCTTTTGCATCAAGTTTTTTTAAATGCTACCTTTATTTTTTTTTTAAATAAAGTTTAAATACATTCATTATTAATTGGCACACGGGTCTTTAGTGTTTTAAACTGTTTAATTGGCCAGATATCATCATAGATATGAAAATATACATGGAATATGCATATACATGGAAATACATGGGTTATTTCTACACCATGTGTTGATTTGAAATATTCAGCTTTGAAGTTCTTGCATTCCATATAGCAAAAATGGACTAGGGTTACGTTAGGTTCGGGTTAGGGTTAAGGGTTGTCCACACCAGGACAATTTTCGCCTTTGTTTTCGTTTTGTTTTTAAATGACACTGGCAAAAAAAACCTGAGTGAAAATTGTCTTGGTGTGCACAGGGCCTTTTGGATCAACTTTTTAAATTCATTCATTCATTCATTCATTCATTCTCCTTCGACTTAGTCCCTTTGTTCATCAGGGGTCGCCACAGCAGAATGAACCGCCAAGTTTAAATATTCATTCGTTCATTCATTCATTCATTTTCACCTTAGTCCCTTTATTAATCTGTGATCGCCACAGCGGAATGAACCGCCAACTTATCCAGCATATGTTTTACGCAGCGGATGCCCTTCCAGCTGCAACCCATCACTGGGAAAGTTTTTAAATATTATTAGTATTTTTTTTAAATAAATACTCCAAATACACGAATCATATAAAGTTATCATAGAAAATAGAAGCATCAACTTACCCTTTGAGCATGTTTTTAAAATGTGATAAATGTTTCAAAACGTTCTTATTCTCTGGCGCATGGGTCTTTGGAGTTTTAAACTGTTTAATTGGCCAGATATCATCATATATATGAAAATATACTTGAAATATCCAGACAAACTGCTCAAATTTGCTTATTTCTACACCATGTGCTGATTTGTAATATTCAGCTTTGTAGTTCTTGCATTCCATATAAAAAGAATGGGCTAGGGTTACGTTAGGTTAGGGTTAGGGTTAAGGGTTGTCCACACCAGGACAATTTTTGCCTTTGTTTTCATTTTGTTTTTAAATGACACTGGCAAAAAACAGAGTGAAAATTGTCTTGGTGTGCACAGGGCCTTTTGCATCAAGTTTTTTTAAATACTACTTTTTTATTTTTATAAATAATCCAAATACATTCATTCATTCACCTTTACTTTAGTTCCCTATTTATTAGGGGTCGCCACAGCGAAATAAACCTCCAACTATTCCAGTATATGTTTTACGCAGCGGATGCCCTTCCAGCAGCAACTTAGTACTGAGAAACACCCATACACTCTCACATTTACACACACACTCATACACTATGGCCAATTTAGTGCACCTATAGCGCATGTCTTTGGACTTTAGGGGAAACCGGAGCACCCGGAGGAAACCCACGCCAACACGGGGAGAACATGCAAACTCTACACATAAATGCCAACTGACCCAGCTGGGACTCGAACCAGCGACCTTCTTGCAGTGGAATTTAGCGTAATAATGAAGCATGATGTCACTGAATACTACTGCAAATAGTGTCTTGGACTACACTTTCTTGCCAAAGAGGATGCGTAACTTGGGAGCCAACAAAAACAAATAACAACGTCTCCCAACTGAATAGCCTTACAACCCTGTTATGAGTTGAAGACAGCAGATGTTGCTAATGGGTTGCTAATTCCTGAAAACCTGTCTTGTGTAACCTCACTAGGATTCCTACGCAAAGCCTTACACCCTTTCAGATTTCCAGACAATGTGTTAATACACAATGGATGGAAATGGTTTGGATGCAAGCAAGTCCGTCAAATTTGTCTCATTAAAGGGTATCTGCTTTTCGCATCAAACCCACGTCAGGAGACATTTCCAGGGTAAAAATAACCTTCTGATGAACGACAGGCTGCTTCATCACATGAGAATCTAATTCAATTTCTATTTCCCACACAATGGAAAAGACACATTTCTTTATATAAAACAATGGTAGACAAACAATAGAAAGTCATCCATCCACAATGATAACATTTTACTTCATCAGACTGAAACGGGCAAACACTGAACAAGCATCATGTCGAAGTGAAACCTTTTATTCATTAATCATTAGTGCTTAATTCCATTTATTAATTAAGCATATGGTTATATCCCGAATCCTAAAACTAAATAATAAGAGACTAAATGTTTCGCCAAAGTACACACTTCACTTTTAAAGATATGCTACTTGTAGAATGTTGAAAGAAATTCAGTCACGCTTTATTTTAAAAGGGACAACTCTCGCTTTAGCTGTGATTTGCCTCCATTAACTCCTAATTTGCTGCAAATTAATAGTTATTTAGATATAGTTGGGTTTAGGTATTGGACAGGATTAGGGCTAAAGAACAAGATCTAAGATATTAGGACAAGATCATAGAGAATGTATAATATTCATAAGTACAAATGAACAGCCGATATTTTATTAATTGGCGGATAACAATATTAATTGGTAGAGTTGAACTTAATTATTCACTCTTGTAAATTCTCTCTCCTTCTAATATTTCCCAAATGATGTTTAACAGAGTAAGGAAATACTTTTTCAAGAGTTCACACTTAGCTGATGATTGGTTATAAAGCTTGTTTGGCATGCTGTCCCGGAAGAGAGCCCTGAGCTCATAGATCCTCGAGCCCGGGGCTCCCTCCTGTTTGCAAGGTGAGAGGGGAGTTTGAGCTCAGGTAGATCTGGAGAACTCCCCTGCTGTAGTAGCTAATGAACAGATAGTGATTGCTCTTGAGATGACTACTTACTAGGAGCACGTCTATGATGCTGATTTGGATTAGTCAATTAACTTAAGTTGCATGTTTTTGGACGGTGGGAGGAAACCGGGGATCCTGGTGGAAACCCACGTGAGCACGGGGAGAACGTGTGAACTCCACACAGAAACATCAGCTGGCTTGGTAAGGACTAGAACCAGTGACGTTCTTGCTGTGAG
>CAIGQW010055679.1:5871186-5885982 GCA_903798125.1 Danio choprae | reverse complement strand
GGGCTGATAATTCAGGAGGGCTGATAATTCAGGAGGGCTGATAATTCTGACCTCAACTGTATTTAAACTTTTAGAGTTACTTAAAATTATTTACTGAAACAAATGAATTATTGAAATGTAACATTAATAAGACGTTAAACGCAATAAACTGTGCGAGGGCTTAGTTGTGAAGTGTTGGCAGACTAAATACAGGTTCAAAGGACACAATGAATTTCCTGAAGTATATTTTGCCCAAGAGATATGAACCCGCCAAGAGACGAGAGCGGCGGACGGCTTCCCTTCCCATGCCCACACCCCTGAAGTGTGCCAGTTCTATTAAAATATCTCAGAGCAAATGTTAAAGTCATAAGTGGGATGGAGCTGTTACTGTTAAGCATTCATTCATTTTCCTTCGGCTTAGTTCTTTATTTATCAGGGGTCAACAAGCGGAATGAACCGCCAACTATTCCAGCATATGTTTTACGCAACGGATGCCCTTCCAGCCACACACCAGTACTGGGAAACACCCATACACACTCATTCACACACAGACTCATACACTACGGCCAATTTAGTTCTGCCAATTCACCTATAGCGCATGTGTTTGGACTGTGGGGGAAACCGGAGCACCTGGAGGAAACTCACGCCAACACGGGGAGAGCATACAAACTCGAGAAATGCCAATTGGCCCATGCCAGGACTTAAACCAGTGACCTTCTTGCTGTGAGACGACCATGCTAACCACTGAGCCACCGTACTGCTCCATGGATTGTTTGACTTTACTTAAAAAAATGTGAACCAGTTGCCTTAAGATTCATTCATTTATTCATTTTCTTTTCGGCTTAGTCCCTTTATTAATCTGGGGTCGCCACAGCGGAATGAACCGCCAACTTATCCACCATATGTTTTATGCAGCGGATGCCCTTCCAGCTGCAACCCATCTCTGGGAAACATCCATACAAACCCATTCACACTCATACACTACGGACAATTTAGCTTACCCAATTCACCTATACCGCATGTCTTTGGACTTGTGGGGGAAACCGGAGCACCCGGAGGAAACCCACGCCAACACGGGGAGAACATGCAAACTCCACACAGAAACGCCAATTGACCCAGCCGAGGCTCGAACCAGCGACCTTCTTGCTGTGAGGCGAATGTGCTACCCACTGCGCCACCGTGAGGCCCCTTAAAATGAGTAAGTAAATTAATTATGCACATAATTATAAAAATTAAGTCAAGTTACAACAGGTTTACTCTCTATTTTAAAGTAAAGTCAACTTGTCGCTTTTGAGGCAATGCGTTTACTCACTTTTTTAAAGTATATGCATCAGGAAAACTACTAATGTCACTTTTAGTGTCGATCGATTCCTACATTTGTTTCTGCAGTGATTTATTTTGACAGCTGCTGCAGCACAAGGCTTGCAAAGATCTGCCAACGTATTCAGTGGCGCACAGATAAAGAGGTTACGCTATTTGCATGCTAGATGCCAGCTTACAGTTCATAAATTCAAGTGCAAATTAGACGGAGACTACCGGTGAGAATAATCAGCCAATGAGATGTGGACGTAATGACGTGGCAACAGAAACAGATTAGCAACATCTCGAAAAGAGCGTCTCTCGGGAGACCAAATACTCCTGTTTCTCTTTCTATGTGGCCATCAAGGGCTTTTCGTGGGAAGGAAGCAATCTGGAAGCTGCTTCCCTCAATTGTAAATTTCTTCTTCAAGCAAACAGAAGATGCAGCAGAGGATAAGAGCAAAGCCAAAGCCCTGATCGTTCTTGGCTTCACCATTTTTTTTTACTGTTAATTTTCTTTTTTTGGTGTCATATAATTCAGATGGGCCTCACAGTGGCACAGTGGGTAGCACAATCGCCTCACAGCAAGAGGGTCACTGGTTCGAGCCTCGGCTGGGTCAGTTGGCATTTCTGTGTGGAGTTTGCATGTTCTCCCCATGTTGGCGTGGGTTTCCTCCGGGTGCTCCGGTTTCCCCCACAAGTCCAAAGACATGCGCTATAGGTGAATTGGGTAAGCTAAATTGTCAGTAGTGTATGAGTGTGTATGGATGTTTCCCAGTGATGGGTTGCAGCTGGAAGGGCATCTGCTGCGTAAAACATATGCTGGATGAGTTGGCGGTTCATTCCGCTGTGACGACCCCTGATTAATAAAGGGACTAAGCTGAAAAGAAAATGAATGAATGAATAATATTAATTATAGTGCAGCCTACTGTGGGACTGTGCAGTGTCCAACTGAACATTTTATTAGGCTACTCTAATATTAATCCCTAATTAAAAAACTAATGTAAAAATAACAGGCAGGTAAATTAATTTAACGCAAATTTCTTTTGCGTTTTCCCCTTTTAGAGCTCAAGAGAGTTGTGTTTAAAGAATTAGTTAACAAACACATCAAATGAATTAGGCTGCTCGCCTTCATGTCATCCACTAGTCCAGTTTTCTCCCATGTGAGTTTAGAGTGCGCCTTCAGTCTTGAGTGAACTAATCCTTTATGAAAACTGAGGGGACACAAATTCTTTCTGAGGGGGCAATGCCCCCTTTTGCACACCCACTCCACTCATTAAATTACATTAAATTACGCAGTGGGTAGCACAATCACCTCAATCAAAAAGGTTGCTGGTTCGAGCCTCGGCTGGGTCAGTTGGCATTTCTGTGTGGAGTTTGTATGTTCTCCCCGTGTTGGTGTGAGTTTCCTCCGGGTGCTCCTGTTTCACCCACAGTCCAAACACATGCGCTATAGGGGAATTGGGTAAGCTAAATTGCCCGTAGTGTTTGAATGTGTGGATGAATGTGTATGAATGTTTCCCAGTGATGGGTCGGCTGGAAGGGCATCCGCTGCGTAAAACATATGCTGGATAAGTTGGCGGTTCATTCCGCTGTGGCGAACCCTGATTAATAAAGGAACTAAGCTGAAAAGAAAATGAATGAATGAATGAATGAAGTGCTAGAAAGTTTGTGTCTATACACAGATTATCTATCATGGACTACCCATCCTTATGTGTTGTGTTGCCATCCAATAGTATTAGTATTGGCTAATGCCATAATAAATGCAACAGTGCTGATGAGTTTGATCAGGGTTAAAGGTATACTGTAGTTCACCCTAAAATCTAAATTTAGGTCCAAACGTCCAGAGAATATATCTTGAAGAAATCTGAAAACCTGTAACCACTGACTTCCATAGTATTTGTTTTTCCTACTGTGGAGGTCAATGGTTACAAGTATCCAGCTTTGCTCAAAATATCTTCAACAGAAGAAACTCAAAAAGCTTTGAGACGAGTAAAGTATGAGAGAATTTTTATTTTTGGCTGAACTATCCCTTTAAGTTCATTGCAAACTGAGTCTGAAATTTTCATCCAACATTTTTGCTGGTTACAAAAATAAATGTAAACCTTACTTAGCGTCAATCACATTGACACGCTGCCTCTGAAAGTTTGTCTGTCAAAAAACCTCATTAGGTTAGATATTTTCCATTTTTCGGATCCATAGAAAGCATTTTGACAAGTGTATTGACAATTCAGAGCCACTCTACAAGCAAAAGCCCAAATCCAGAATGCTATCACTCATTCATTAATTCATTTACCTTCGGTTAAGTCTCTATTTCAGGGGTCGCCACAGCGGAATGAACCGCCAATTATTTCTGCATATGTTTTACTCAGCCATACACACACACACTCATACACTCCAACCAATTTAGTTTCTTTAATTCACCTATAGCGCATGTGTTTGGACTTGTGGGGGAAACCGGAGCACCCGGAGGAAACCCACGCCAACACAGGGAGAGCATGCAAACTCCACACAGAAATGCCAACTGGCCTAGCCGGGACTCGAACCAGTGACCTTCTTGTTATGAGGCGACAGTGCTAACCATCACTCAGAGCTCTTTTTGCCAAAAAAGTTCCACAAGTAAAGAACAAAATTCCCACAGATTTCCTGAAATAAACCTTGAATTTCAGGAAACCCTATGCAGCTCTTTCCTTAGGATAAGGAGGTCAAACTCTCCTTCATCTCCTTGCATTGATATGATGGACATTATTGCTTGAATTGACTCTGATTTATTGTGTTATTTTTGTTTAGTTTTTTTGCAACACATTAATTAGCACACGTCTAATTCCATGTGCAAGGACTTTGTGCATGACAATTTCTTTAGGATGAAAACTGAAAAGACTGAAAACTGAATAAACGTTATCATCTGACTGAGCACATGTGAGTGGATCATGTGAGACGCGTAGTTCTGGGTTCGTATTTAACTCAGAAGTCCACCGTGAAATTATCTTCATCCGAAAGCATGTGTTTAATTACTGTGGAGCTAGGGAGATTTTTTTTACAGAAGTCTCTTTGAGTAACAATTACCATGTGAATCGTACTTATAAGTGTATAAACACTAAATGCTGGGCTGTCAAAGCCAAATGTTGACTCAAACATGGACAAACCCAACCGTTGAGTTCATTCATTCATTCATTTTCCTTCGGCTTTTTTTGTCAGGGGTCGCCACACCGGAATGAACCGCCAACTTATCCAGTATATGTTTTACACAGCGGATGCCCTTCCAGCTGTAGCCCAGTACTGGGAAACACCCATACACACTTATTAACACTCAAACACTACGGCCAATTTAGTTTATTCAATTCACTTATAGCGCATGTGTTTGGACTGTGGGGGAAACCGGAGCACCCGGAGGAAACCCACGCCAACACGGGGAGAACATGCAAACTCCACACAGAAATGCCAACTGATCCAGCCGAGGCTCGAGCCAGTGACTTTCTTGCTGTGAGGCAACAGTGCTAACCACTGAGCCACCATGTCGCCCCTGTTAAAATAAAATATAACATTCATTCATTCATTCATTTTCTTTTCAGCTTAGTCCCTTTATTAATCTGGGGTTGCCACAGCGGAATGAACTGCCAACTTATCCAGCATATGTTTTACACAGCGGATGCCCTTCCAGCTACAACCCATCACTGGGAAACATCCATACACACTCATTCACACACATACACTACGGACAATTTAGCCTACCCAATTCACCTACAGCGCATCTCTTTGGACCTGTGGGGGAAACCGGAGCACCTGGAGGAAACCCATGCAAACACACGGAGAACATGCAAACTCCACACAGAAATGCCAACTGGCCCAGCCGGGGCTCGAACTAGTGACCTTCTTGCTGTGAGGCGATTGTACTACCCACTGCGCCACCGTGCTGCTAAAATATAACAATACAATTAAAACATTACAATAAAACACACAGGCAGTAGAAGCAATGACGTAAAAAAAAATTAACTAATAGTCATTCATTCATTCATTTTCATTTCGGCTTAGTCCCTTTATTAATCTGGGGTCGCCACAGCGGAATGAACCGCCAACTTATCCAGCATATGTTTTACGCAGCGGATGCCCTTCCAGCTGCAACCCATCTCTGGGAAACATCCATACACACCCATTCACACTCATACACTACGGACAATTTTAGCTTACCCAATTCACCTATAGCGCATGTCTTTGGACTTGTGGGGGAAACCGGAGCACCCGGAGGAAACCCACGCCAACACAGGGAGAACATGCAAACTCCACACAGAAACGCCAACTGGCGAGGCTCGAACCAGCGACCAGCGACCTTCTTGCTGTGAGGCGAACGTGCTACCCACTGCGCCACTGTGAGGCCCCATTAACTAATATATAAACATTAAATAAATCAAAGGGCAGCACGGCGGTGCAGTGGGTAGCACAATCGTCTCACAGCAAGAAGGTCGCTGGTTCGAGCCCCGGCTGGGTCAGTTGGCGTTTCTGTGTGGAGTTTGCATGTTCTCCCTGTGTTGGCGTGGGTTTCCTCCGGGTGCTCCGGTTTCCCCCACAATTCCAAAGACATGCGCTGTAGGTGAATTGGGTAGGCTAAATTGTCCGTATTGTATGTGTGTGAATGAGAGTGTATGGATGTTTCCCAGTGATGGGTTGCAGCTGGAAGGGCATCCGCTGCGTAAAACATATGCTGGATAAGTTGGCGGTTCATTCCGCTGTGGCGACCCCAGATTAATAAAGGAACTAAGCCGAAATGAAAATCAATGAATGAATGAATGAATAAAGTAAAATAAAAAATAAACAAAAAAACGGATCAAACTTCTAATAAAATAGACAAAAGAATATTGAAAGCCACAGAGAAATAATTAAAAATGTCACAATTTGGGCAGACCCAATATAAGCACGAGGGCTATTCCAGAACTGCCAGGTTAGAAAAGTTGAAGCAACAATTTGAAAGTCTCCACACAACATCTTAGTTCCCTGAACAGATGGCTAATAATGGGACATTGTTCCTCAAGTGAAAACCTATTCAGTTCTTCTTGGCAACAGGAGTAGACAGGAAGTGCCAAATCAACACGGTAACCTTGACATTAACCGACCGTTTGTCTGCGTTTCAAAGAAGCGTCTTTTCTGAACCGCACTCGTCCTTGCAGAAGTTTCACACATAGGAAACCGAGTCAGCAGGAGATTAAAAGACACACTTGCGATAGAAATGAAAGTCAGTGGAAGTGTTTGTTCAATCCCATTGCATTTGAGTGAAAGCTTGCTGTAAACACCTTTCAGTGCTTCTCACTATAGCACAAACCACAGATTCTCATTGAAGCCTGTTCACTTCTATTAGCCGGAGCTGTCATTAGCTATGTTCCCATCCAAAGATGCAAATTAAATGTATGTGCAAAACTGCAATATCGCATAAGAGACGTGCGAATGATCAGCGTTTCCATCCAGCGAGTCAAAGAGAACAAAATCCTCACTTCCTGATTAACTGGCGCCAAATACAACAAGTCATTCATGCATTTTCTTTTAGGCTTAGTCCCTTTATTAATCTGAGGCCGCCACAGCGGAATGAACCGCCAACTTATCCAGCCCATGTTTTACGCAGGGGATGCCCTTCCAGCTGCAACCCATCACTGGGAAACATCCACACACACTCATTCACACACATACACTAGAGAGAATTTAGCTTACCCAATTCACCTATACCGCATGTCTTTGGAATTGTGGGGGAAACCGGAGCACCCGGAGGACCTTCTTGCTGTGAGGCGATTGTGCTACCCACTGCGCCACCGTGTAGCCCACCAAATACAACAAGTAAAAACGTAATTTACCGCGGTAGGAGAAGCTGCGTGAATCTTTTCTTTATTTAATAAATGACTTGCGCCTTACGAAAGTTTTCATCTTCACAGAGACTCAAAGAACAAATAAAAGAAAACACAGTGAGAGTGTTTGCCACTGAATAAGGATATGAAAGAGGCTACCGTCAGTTTAATCCCTTTAGCAAGGGGCACAGCGAGACCCCCATCCCCCAAGAGCAAATCAATGCATTTAACTGAGTGTGAACAATTATTTCCAGAAACAGGAATTCGCTAAGGATCCGTCAATGATGTTCAGAAAGATGCCAAAATCTATACTCAAAACACAATGAAAATGTTGCTACTGATTTGAAATGAGCTGAAACAACCTAATTTGTGGGTTTTTGTTGGGGGGCAACTTAATTGTTTTATGTTCAGTCCACTTACATTTGTTAAGCTAACTTAATTGATTTGTGTTGCCACAACATGAAGGATCTGTGTGGAACCCAGCATTTTTGCACAGTGTAGTTTGTAAATAAATTAGTTCTTACTTCCAGCACTGGCTCATTGTGGATACGTACCCCTGTCTACATTTCTGGAGATCACGAATTATGTAGCCAGAAATACGTTTGGTTGCATTTCGTCTTTAAAATGAATGCTACGGTGCGATATGACGCCGCAGATACCACCGCTGCTTCTGTTGCTTTTCACGCCACCGATGACCACTTACCTCCGTGTGGACAGCTTTTCCGCTGTTACCAGTTTGCCCAGTAGCTTGCCGCATACGTCAACTGACTTGGGACGCAGAGAGGAGTTGACTGTGACAACGAAGTCCAGCGAAGAATGGCTCCAGAAAGCAGGTAAAACAAAAGCAAAACAATTAATAAATGAATAAACAACATGCAGAAAATTGGGTGAAATCATGCGGCCGCGGCGGCTTTTCTTTTTCTAGATTGCTTTCGATTGGTTGGGTTTAGGGAAGGGGTGGGTGGGTCAGCCGGTCAGTCAGTCAGTCGACAACAAGCATACCTGGTCAACTGCAGTGTATATTGCGCTCTTTGGTGGATTTACGCGAGAAGTGGTGGATTTACCCTCTGGTGGATTTGCAAAAACAAAAACTGCAAGCAGACGTACCTCCGGTTACATATTTCGCTTACACCAGAAATGTAGACCTGGGTACGTATCCGCAATGAGCCTGGGTTGCTTACTTAGGTTGCACCACATGTTCTAGGATGTAAGCTCTTCCTAACACAACATGTTGCAATGGGTTTACTAATGTAAGTAAAGTAACTAATCGCTAACAGTGCAGTGGTGTTGAGTTTAGTTAAACTTATGCTTATTTGAATGAGTCCAAAAGAGGCCAAAAAAGGGGGATTCAATGCCAAGTACAAAAGGGGAAAGTCTAAGTTAAGTCTTACACTACTTTAAATTAATATCTTAGGCTTGTTTTAATCATAACATCAAGCAACATCAATGAAACAAAAGCAAAACTCTGTTGCCCTTTAGGTTTTTTGATTCATAATTAGTTTCTTGTTACCATAACAAAGTGCAGTTAGTGAGAACAGTATGAGTACACCTCTCTCCCATGATTTTAGTGAAGTTTGATCAACTCATTTTGAGAGAAGCATGTGATATGATTGATCGCGGCTGGTCTCTCATCCACAATTATTGATAAACCAATCAGATTAATCCAAATCTACAATAACTAGCCCATTTCATGTTACTTCCCTTATCTTCATTTTGAAGGATCCCCCCATCTCCCCCTTTCCTCCTTTACCAGGGGGAGTTCTCGAGAACTACCTGATCTCGGACCCCCTTACTTGCTAATTGACCAGACATAGCCCTGGGCTCAATTATCTCCGAGCTCAGGGTTCTCACCCGGGACAGCATGCCAAACCTGCTATTAGTATCAAGCAATATCTAAGTGTGAACTTTTGAAATGTACTTGTTAGTACATCTGAATCTCATGCTGGCTCACTGGCTCAAATTTGGTTTCCACCACTTCATTGGTTATTGGTGCCGTAACCATTGGTTATTGGTGCCGTTTAGGGCTGTGAGGCCAGATTGTAAGAGTTGTGCTTTTGAATGTTTGGGACTTCAAGGGGGACTTCAAAGTTTGAGGTCAGTCCAACTAAACACTACTTTAATGAACATCTTAGGCTTGTTTTAACCTTAACATCAAGCAATATGCGTATTGCATCTGAATCTCATGCTGGAATCACTGGTTCAAATCTGGTTTCAGGAACCAGAGTCACCACCGTTTCAAGCCAGGATCCGGGTCACGACACCAATAATTGCTGAAATTGCAGAAAATGCAGAAAACTTAATTCCTCTTATTTCAGCAACCAATTGGTGCCGTGACCCGGTTCCCATTTTGAACCGGTGGTGACTCTGGTTCCCGAAATAAGATAAATTGAGTTTTAGGGTGGTGAGGCCAGATTGTAAGAGTTGTCCAGGTAAATCCCACTGCCCTGAATCAACAGTGACCCTGTTGTTCAAAGCAGATGAAGAAGAACTGAAGAGGCCACACTGAATTTTTGTCATGGATGAAAATGAGGCTGTTGAAGGATAGACGTACAGTCTTTACAATGACTAGCACTGTGTGTCCCAGATTAAAGCTCCAAGATCACAACTATTTTATTTTTGGATGCATTTTTATACATCTGGTGAATGAATTACATTACTGGATGTTTATTGTGCCGATATATGTTTTCAGGTCTGGGAATATTTTAGTATGGCTTTGCCCTGCCCATGTAACATAGTATAAATAGGTCACACTTTACAATAAGGTTTCATTGGTTAATGTATTTACTAACATGAACTAATTATGAACAATACATGTACAGCATTTATTATTCATAGTTCAACATTTGCTAATGCGTTTACTAGTGAGTTTACCAACGTCAACTAACATGAACAAATACTGGATTAAATGCATTGTGCATTGTTTGTTCATGCTGAACCATTTCGAACCATACAATGTATTATTGGCTATAGATAGTGCAACATGAACACCATATATACAGTTGAAGCCAGAATTATTAGCCCCCCTGTATATTTTTTTCCCAATTTCTGTTTAACAAAAAGACATTTCTAATCATAATAGTTTTAATAACTCATTTCTCATAACTGATTTCTTTTATCTTAACTAGGTTAATCAGATTAATTAGGCAAGTCATTATATAACAGTGGTTTGTCCTGTAGACAATCGAAAACAAGTATTGCTTAAGGGGGCGAATAATATTGACCTTAAAATGGTTATAAAAAAATTTAAAACTGCTTTTATTCAAGCTGAAATAAAACAAATAAGACTTTCTCCAGGAGAAAAAACATTATAGGAAATACTGTGAAAAATTCATTGCTCTGTTAAACATCATTTGGGAAATATTTGAAAAAGAATAAGAAGAAGAATAATTATGACTTCAACTGTAGGTGTGGCATGAAGTATTACACCATTTCCATCAGGACACAGACATTTCTTGAACGATATGTGTGTGGATGTGAAACCTTTTGAATCTGTAAAAGACAACAAACACCATCTGAACGTAGCCTGAAATGCGGTGTACTGTTTTGTCTCCCTCACATCATTAAAAAGAAGACGTGTGTTTACAGTGCTCTGACAGGCGAAGTGTCTGTATTACTGAAACACAGAAAACAGGCTCAAGTGTGCCTCTGATAGCTGGACGTGAGATTTATTAAGAGTCTTTTGACTTCTGCCCTGCACAGTCCATTAAAAGAGACACTCTCCATACATTTATCAGTGTCAGCAAGAGATTTACTCTGGTTATTAAAACTAATGTATGCTAATCAATCAGTGATTCTTCCACCATTCTGTATTTGTCAATCTGTTTAAGAACATAAAACCAATATACCATGAATATACATGGCGCAGGTTCTGTATTTTGTGATTCACAGGTTTTTTTCAGTTTATTTACATTTATGGATTGCATTATGTGATGTTGATCCGTGCTCTGTCGACATTTGATGTTGAAATTTTACCTGTACAGTTTAACAAAGTGGCTTTCATGGACATTATTCATTCATTCATTCATTCATTCATTCATTCATTCATTTTCTTTTCAGCTTAGTCCCTTTATTAATCTTAGGTCGCCACAGCGGAATGAACCGCCAACTTATCCAGCATATGTTATACGCAGCGGATGCCCTTCCAGCTGCAACCCATCACTGGGAATATGGACATTATAGTAGTTTGAAATAATATAATGTATAAGAAATAATATATAGAGAAATGAGTCTGTAAAATAACAGAAAATGTACTGGCAGTTTTTGTAGCGTAATATACAACACCAACCTAGATGATATCCCTGCTGAAAAAAAGCCTAAGCTGGTTGGCTGGTTTTATCTGGTCAACCAGCCTGGTTTTAGAGGGGTTCTGGCCATTTCCAGGCTGGATCCAGCCATTTCCAGTCTGGTCTTAGCTGGTCAGGCGGGGAAATGACCAGCTAAAACCAGCTTGAACAGCCCCTAGCCAGGATGGGAGACCAGCCAAAACCAGGCTGGTTAAGCTGGTTTTAGCTGGTCATTTTCCCAGCCTGACCAGCTAAGACCAGGCTGGAAATGGCTGGAACCAGCCTGGAAATGGCCAAAACCCCTCTAAAACCAGGCTGGTCGACCAGCTAAAACCAGCCAACTAGCTTAGGCTCATTTAAGCTGGGTTTTCATCAGCAGGGATATCACTTTAAACTATTAAAAATGCTCATAAAAGTCACTTTTTCAAACTTTTCAGGGTTAAAATTTGTTGGAAGAAAGATTAAGGTCCCATAATGCAATTCAAAAGCATAAATAATAATAAAATAAAAAAATGAATCACAAAATAGTTCAAATATGTATGTCAAATATTGTCATAAAAAAGTATATATCAACAGAATATTGTTTCATGCAACTTGCATGCAACAGTATGTTTCATGCAAGTTATCACAAATGCATGTAATACCTGAAAATAGGTCAAGAACTGTGTTCAGATAGAAATGAGCACAATGGCTGTTACAGCACAATAGTAATGATAAAACAGTCAACAGGGAAAATAAGTATTAAACACGTCACCATTTTGCTCAGAAAACATATTTCTAAAAGTGCCGTTGACTTGACATTTTCACCGGATGTTGGTAACAACCAAAGAAATCCATATATGCAAAGAAAACAAATCTAATTACTTTACAAATAAAGTTATGTGTAATACAATGAAATGACGGAGGGAAAAGAATGAAATGCATGAAGAAAGGAAGGTGTAAAAAAGGCAGTGAAAGCCCAGACAGCATCTGAAATCTCTCAGTAGTTCTTCAGCAACCCTCTGCCCTTCCTCAGTGTAAATGAATATCAGCTGCTTCAGTCCAACATCTACATTAGCAGGAGGATGAAGATGAAACCAGGGTGGACATTTCAGCAAGACAATGATCCAAAACACAGTCAAGGAAACTCTCAAATGGTGTCAGAGAAAGAATATCAAGCTGTAGAATGGCCCAGCCAATCCCCTGACTCGAATCCAATAGAGAATACAAAATAAAGCTCACATTTGATAGACGAGACCCACAGAACCATCAAGATGTTGACACTCTGTGGAAGTCTGTGAGAAACTCACACCTGAGCAAGTCATGTGACTTCATTCTCCATATGAGAGGCGTCTTTAAGCTGCAGAACCATAAAGCCTTTTATATAAAGTATTAAATACGTTTCAGTAGTTTCTCCTTCTGTCATTTCATTCTTATTACACATTACTCATTTTTCCAGATTTGTATTGTTGTTTTATTTTTATGTTTGTATTGTTTGGGTTTTGGGGCAGCACGGTAGCGCAGTGGATAGCACGTTCGCCTCACAGCAAGAAGGTCGCTGGTTTGAGCCTCGGCTGGGTCAGTTGGCGTTTCTGTGTGGAGTTTGCATGTTCTCCCCGTGTTTGCTTGGGTCCAAACACATGCGCTATAGGTGAATTGGGTAAGCTAAATTGTCCGTAGTGTATGAGTGTGAATGAGTGTGTGTGGATGTTTTCCAGTGATGGGTTGCAGCTGGAAGGGCATCCGCTGCGTAGAACATATGCTGGCGGTTCATTCCGCTGTGGCGCCCCAGATTAATAAAGGGACTAACCCAGAAAGAAAATGAATGAATGTTTGGGTTTTTACCATTCTGTCAACAGCTCCTTTAGAAATATTATTCCCAGGAAAAAATAAACATGACATGTTCAACACTTATTTTCCCCGCTGTATATATTTTTGTAAAATCTAGGATACAAAATCAGATCTTAACCCCTGAACTACTCTCAGCGGAGTTATTCAACTTCACAATAAAAGATAAAACCTGAAATTACATCATTTGTACAAGCCAAACAGTAGTGAAAAGAGGTATATGCGAAGATAACGATGAATGGAGAAGATAATGTGTGATTTATGATTCGGGCATATCTTTATTAGCACAGGCCCTAGATCAGCAGTTCTCTCTCCTCCGTATCTCCAAAGCCAAAGTCAGCCGCTGCATCTTTATCTTCATATACATCTATATCTTCATCTATATTACCAGTGTTTGCATCTTTACATGTATATGCCATAAATGTTTGTGTGAAAATGACACTTCCTCTCTGGCTGTGGGGTTCAGTGCTGCTCATTTCCTTTGATTTGTTTAAAATGCAGTAAAGTATTTTAAAGGACAATAAAAAAAGCATCAGTTTACGCAAGAGCCGCGCAGGAGCTGGTTCATTTACACATGGTAACCGAGACATAATGATTCAGCCATCACGAAACCTCAAGCAATGCAAACATGTGTGCCTTTGTCTACCTAGAAGTTCATTTGCAGCCGCAGCCAGATAAATCCTCGAGCCACTGATAGCGGATTGACTCTAAAGACTTTATTTTGGCAATAAGACTCAGGTATTGAGGGCAGAAATACATTTATGCACAAGAATGAATGTGATGTGAATAATAATTTATTTTTTGGTAGCACTTTAAAATAATGGTCCATTAGTTAATGAATTTATTAACTGGAACAAACAATGAGCAATACTTCATTCATTCATTTTCTTTTCGGCTTAGTCCCTTTATTAATCTGGGGTCGCCACAGCGGAATGAACCGCCAACTTATCCAGCATATGTTTTATGCAGCGGATGCCCTTCCAGCTGCAACCCATCACTGGGAAACATCCACACACACTCATTCACACACATACACTACAGACAATTTAGCTTACCCAATTCAACTATACCGCATGTCTTTGGACTTGTGGGGGAAACCGGAGCTCCCGGAGGAAACCCACGCAAACTAAAGGGTCATTGGAACTACAATGGAGACTTCTTCACTGCGCTGTTGCGGGCAGTGCTTTAATTTCAGTTCTCAGTCATGATGACATTGACAATTGTCCTTTTTGTTCAAAAAGTGAAACCCTTTTTCACGCCTGTCAGACTGAAACCTTTCTTTTTACTTTTTTGCGGTGTGGAAGTGGAGCATTGTGTTGAGTTGTTAAAGAGGAGTTAGTGTTTACATATTTAATATCAGGTATTTCCTGTGGCTCTTGTGCTTTTTGACATGTTAAAACAATAAAAGGCATGTTGTATTAAAAGGCACTTTTAAATCAAATATTTCTCTCTCAATTCAATTCAGAGCAGGCAACATTTTTCCAATCTTCTATTGTCCAATGTTGGTGAGCCTGTGTGAATTGTAGCCTCAGTTTCCTGTTCTTAGCTGACAGGAGCGGCACCCGGTGTGGTCTTCTGCT